>JAOBAT010135185.1:0-16556 GCA_026413305.1 Hydrozoanthus tunicans | reverse complement strand
CTCACTAGTTACCCGAGGGTCTTGAGTTCCATTAGTTCAATCATTTTTTAGCATCTGACTAGTTACCAGAAGGTCATGGGCTCCATTAGCTCAATCATGTTTTCGCATCTGACTAGTTACCAGAGGGTCATGGGTTCCATTAGTTCAATCATTTTTAGCGTCTACTAGTTACCAGAGGGTCATGGGCTCCATTAGTTCAATCATTTTTTAGCATCTGACTAGTTATCCGAGGGTCATGGGTTCCTGTAGTTCAGTGGAATAGAGCACTGTCAGGTAATAAGAGAGTCCGGGATTCCTGTTGCTTCATGAGTCAGAGCACTGACAGGTAATCAGAGGACTTCGGTACCTTGTTACTCAGTTAATTAGAAAATCTGACTAGAAATACGAAATTGTTTTCAATAGCTCAATGGTTCGTGGCAGTTTTGAATACAACCTCGTACCCAGGCTCATTTTACTTCCGTAAAAGGACCCTGGTTGCGGCTGGTCACGTGCCACGCTGTCAATATTATTCCGCAGTTAGGGTGAGTAATGAGAACAACTTTTGTCATTGGGAGAAAAAATACTCTCTAGGGGAGGATGCAGACAATTGCCGGCTTCCTACACTGAGCAAAATTCAAAATGTCGAGACTATAACATTCAACATCTTTCATCCCGTAAATCTGATTCTGTGATACAATCTTTTGACTCCGAGTATATCTTGGTTATCTGCCAAATTCACCGAGCTACACTATCCCAATTATCCTTTTAGGAACGCGATAATGTTGTCTGTAACTCCATAAAATATTCGTTCACACAACTTTCAATTATTTTACCGAATCCATAATAAGACAATCAAACATTTAACTAGCACCTTGTACTTTCTTGAATCAGCCAAAATTATCACAACCAATTTCTTGACAGCCTTGTGATAGATTTATAATTAAAATTATTGAGTTTTATTGAACAACCGGAATTTTTAATTTCTATCATACATAAAAAATACCTTAAATTATAGCGTCTAGCATGCAAATTCACAGAGCTGAAGTAAATGACCAAAACATTTGCTTTCTTTAAAAAAGATGTTTTGGCGGTTCTTCCGACGAGTTACGGAAAATCGTTTAACAAACTCTACAGCCATCGGATTAAAAAGGTGATCGATCGTCGTTGATAGAAGGATAGATTAAAGTGACATTGCATAATTTGAAAATGTTTCTGCAGATATCAGCATCAAATGTTTTAGTGTAAACCCTATAAGTACAAGTCAACAACCTAAATGAACGCTAAAAATTATTTTTGCGCATTTTTGTTAATGTTGAGTCGCTAGACGAACCTGAGTTTTTTTGCTGTGAACTCTGATTTGCAGTTAAATTGGGCGTAACACGAAAACCTCTCTCGCCCATAGACATATCGTCATTGTCACAATGACATTTTCTGCTTTGCCACTCCACCCTGGTGTCTGCATTTTTTTACCACGCGGATTCCGCGTGACACGTGATTAGCTACAACCAGGGTCCTTTCACGAGAGTGAAAGGAGCCTTGGTGCGAGGTTGTTTTGAATACTGTTAATTCACACCACAAAACGATAAGGCTTAAGGTCGAAGGTATTGTCCAATAACAAATTTTTTAAGAAAACCTCTTGGTATATGGCTTCACTACTAAGTGGCCGTAATTGCAGCAAAAGAACATTAAGTCAATACAACAGTACGTAAATTGTGGGTGGTTACCAAGTGTCATACTTTGTTACATTTAGCGTTGATTTTTCTTTCATTTAGGGTGGGTGTTCCATTCAGCAATGTGATTTCATCTAGCAGCAATATAACTAAAAGGGCATTTTCTTTTCTTCTAGGTTCACGGATTTTATCGTTGACCGAGATTCCCGAGGATAAGACATATGCATTGAAATATCCTTTTTCTTTGTGCGGATTTTAGTAGGTTGTTTACTACCCATGTGATAAGGGCACGTGTAAAAGCCGTTTCAGTGAAAATCAAACAAATACGTTAGAGAAATGACGGATACCATTGATTTTCAAATAGTGCCAAAAACTCAGTAGCGATTAACCCTGGTATTTCGAACTCGGATAATTTGGATCCCTTTCTTGTTGGAACATCCAAGTTCCTAAGGGTTTGATCTTAGATACAAAGTCGGTCAACTTAAATTCAGTTGTTCAGGAGTCTGAGAAAAAGGGTTATACTGTTTTCTCGGCTTAGCAATTTTCTCTTTTAATTTTGTTTTAACCTCGTGAACTGAAGAAGATACTCCCTAATCAGGGATGAGGAATAAAATTAGCTCCATAAAGACAGCAAGCCGATGGCGTTTGGTGCCAAAGAGAAGAAACCAGAAGAACTTTACTCTTAGCTTAATCAATTAAACAGGGTTTATTTAATGCGATCTACTTTTCAAGTTCGCCAAAAAAGAATCCTTACTTAGTACTACCAGTCCATGCTGTATTTGTCAAATAGCTGAATCATTAGTTGTTGGGGCCAAGATAACCTTGTGATCAACTTATCTTTTTGTCCTTAACTTTCTGCAGATTAAAGGGAATTTCAGTGTGTTTCTCTATGTTGAAGGCAGCACTATGTGGTGGCTACGTTAATTTTGGTGTTTTTAGTTTGTATGGAGACAATGCATTACAGAGTGCACTTGATATCTTTGTGAAGCTTTTACTCTCAATTCCTCATAGCGATTTATTGGTAAGTTTACTTTTTTGTAAATTAAGTCCAAATGTTTGGAAAATATTTTACAAAGTGGTAAATCGTTTTGACATTCAAAGAACTTTTCAAGTAAGGGGTTTAAAAAGTGAAAAATGTTAACCTTCGGATGAACTTTAGTTAAAGTTGATGCTCTCGAGGTGAGAAACCTCATCGGTCCAAGTTTGGCTAAATTCAACCAAAGGTTAAGAATTGACAGCAGATTTCTAAAAAAGTACCAATTTGCTGGAACAACTAGTTATTGATGTCATCATCATGTTAATATCTCAAGATCCATCAAAGATTTTGACAAAAATATTTTCACAGCTGTTGCTCATTTAGCAAGGTCTATTCACCGAAGTAATAAGATTTTTCACTTCATAGGCATTTTAAGAAATATTGCAAGCACTAGCCAAGCATCATGAATTTACACGGTCATTAAACTCAGCGTTTTAGACCAATGGGATGTCAAAATAAAAAAAAAAATGGCTAATATAGCAGATTACATGTGTTGGTACAACTTCAACAGTTTTGAAGAGACTCTAACTTGAGTTTCTGGCCTTTCACCCGTCGTCCGAGAGTAAAAATTCTAAAATGGTGTACATTATCAATTCCACGAGACATAAATTGACACTAGCTTTAGACAATAGCTTATTGTGCTGTAGCAAAAGGGCTTTTGTGTCTAAAAATGTAATACAAAATACTATAAGAGCAAAATAAAAAGTGTTAGAACTGAAGCTGTTGGAAGGATTGATTTAAATCTGCAGTTTTTATAAAGGACCGCTGTCTTATGTCAGCACGCGGAAGCAATTCCATTACGTTGGTTGAGTGTTCCCAGTTCGGAATTATGTATGATGTAGTATTTTTCCATTATGCATTGTTGGCATCTTTTTGTTTTGTTATCGTAGGTTTTGCTTTGTGCAGAGTTTTTCATTCTATTTTTAAATCTTTTCCTTGTTCTTTGAGATCCCAGATGTGTTTGTTAAGCTCGGTACTGTTGCGTTTGGTTTTGATTTTGAATAACGATTTGTGTCCGTTGTATTATTCTTTGAACTCCTCCTTTGTCAGTCTGATGTAGGTTTCCGTGCTTGAGTTGTTGTCGTTGATTGTGGTGACGGTAGCTCGATAGATGATTGGTTTCGTCAGGTCATTCACTCGGTTTTCTGTTTCTGGCGTTTGCTGCTGTTTTCATTGTTGTGGTCATTGTTTTCGTTGTAAGAAAGCAGGTTATTTTGTTTGGGTTCCAGTCTCGGTTTTCGACTCTTTTGGAATCTTGGCAAATTTTTTTTTTCCCTTTTGAGTTACATAAACAATTGATAAAGCGTTGTTTGAATTCTCAGACCTTTCAGTTACTTTAGTTCTTTATCGCAGATACATTGTGTCCAGGGTTTCCCCAAAATTAGTCAATAATAATATGCACTTTTAGAAGTTTTTTTTATCAAACACATACTTTTTCTTGCAGGATTTCCCCAAAGTTAGTCAATCATATTATGCACTTTTAGAAGTTCTTGCACAAGATCATCTGAATTACCTCGGTAGATTGGAACCCCAAGTGAGTACATATGATTTTTGAGTCTTCTTTTATCCTTGACAAGTTCTTACAGCTAGAAATATTTTTTGTCATATACAGCTAGGTACAAGAAAGACATGAAGTTTATCAAATATATACAATACACAAAATGGTGGCTAGTTTCCATCTCTACCCGTTTTCCCTTATCTTAGTAAATTTCCATTATCTCTTTACGTTGTAGTCAGTTTAAAGCTGTATTTACCGTAGCATACTTTGTTACTACAAGTTTTTTGTGTAAGTAAATAGGATATCAAAATAAAAAGGCATAAAAAAATGGTGACGATAATGAAAAGGTTATCAATACTGTTAACGTTTACCGTCTTGTTTAAACAAAGAAATGTCCTTCAAAAATGTTTTGACGTTCTTTTTTATCCTTGCAGGTTTTTTTGTATATTTTAAATTCTATATTAGAAGGACTGACAGCTCTTGGTAAGTAACTCCTAGATTCCAAATGTAAGTCCATGGAAACTCACCTACCGACTTACCCCTCCCCTGGAAGTAGAGTTTTGGAAGCGGTAGTTGGGCTGTTCCTTTGGTAGAACAACTTACACTGTACTTTCTTTTCGATTTGTCCATAAGTTTTGTGATCGTCTTCAGAGAGGTTGAGCTCTGACAGGCTGTAATGAACCCATAAGTTTAACTTACAAAATTTCTACTCTACCGGGGAACAATTCTCAATATTGGACAATCACATCAATCTTGGTATCAAAGAAACGGCCCAGTTAGCCCGAGGAATACATACCAGTACTGGGCAATACTTTGAACCAAGTGTGGCCAGTTACGGAGAACACGTGCTAGTATTGGGCAAAACAGGGGAAAACGTGCCATTATTTGACAATACGGGGATCACGTGTCAGTATTGGACAATACAGGAGAACACGTGCCAGTATTGGGCAACACAGGGAACACGTGCCAGTATTGCGCAATACAGGGGAACACGTGCCAGTATAGGGCAATACGGGGAAACACATGCCAGTATTGGGCAATACGGGGAACACGTGCCAGTATTGGGCAATACAGGGGAGCACGTGCCAGTATTGGGCAATACAGGGGAACACGTGCCAGTATTGGGCAATACGGGGTACAAGTGCCAGTATTTGGCAATACAGGAGAACACGTGCCAGTATTGGGCAATACGGGGGAACAAGTGCCAGTATTGGGCGATACGGGGGAACAAGTGCAAGTATTGGGCAATACGGGGGAACAAGTGCAAGTATTGGGCAATATGGGGGAACAAGTGCCAGTATTGGGCAAAACAGGGAAAACGTGCCAGTATTGTGCAATACGGGGGAACACCTGCCAGTATTGGGCAATACGGGGGAACACGTGCCAGTATTGGGCAATACGGGGTACACGTGCCAGTATTGGGCAATACAGGGGAACACGTGCCAGTATTGGGCAATACAGGGGAACACGTGCCAGTATTGGGCAATACGGGGGAACAAGTGCAAGTATTGGGCAATACAGGAGAACACGTGCCAGTATTGGGCAATACGGGGGAACAAGTGCCAGTATTGGGCAATGCAGGGGAACACGTGCCAGTATTGGGCAATACGGGGGAACACCTGCCAGTATTGGGCAATACGGGGGAACACGTGCCAGTATTGGGCAATACGGGGTACATGTGCCAGTATTGGGCAATACAGGGGAACACGTGGCAGTATTGGGCAATACAGGGGAACACGGTGCCAGTATTGGGCAATACGGGGGAACACGTGCCAGTATTGGGCAATACGGGGGAACACGTGCCAGTATTGGGCAATACGGGGGAACACGTGCCAGTATTGGGCATTACGGGTGAACACGTGCCAGTATTGGGCAATACGGGGGAACAAGTGCCAGTATTGGGCAATACAGGGGAACAAGTGCCAGTATTGGGCAATACGGGGGAACACATGCCAGTATTGGGCAATACAGGGGAACACGTGCCAGTATTGGGCAATACGGGGGAACACGTGCCAGTATTGGGCAATACGGGGGAACAAGTGCCAGTATTGGGCAATACGGGGGAACACGCACCAGTTTTGGGTGATACAGGGTAACACGCGCAAGTTTTTGGCATCAACGGATAACACATGCCAGTATTGAACAATACAGGGGAACACGCGCCAGTATTGGGTATTATCAAGGAACAAGTGCCAGAACTTGGCAATACCGGGGAGCAAGTTCCTGTTTTTGGCAATATGACGGAACAATTGCCATGTAGTGTTTGACAATACCTCGGAGACATAAAACCGTCTCAAACTGGTATTGTTCCCATAACTGAACAAGCTAAAACTTCTTAAAACTAAAACGCGTTCAAAGTTCATGCACGTGCACGAGAGTCTACTATAATGGTGGCTTTAAACTTACTAACAACGAATTGTTCTTTATTTGCAGACATCATGGTTTGTACAGGATGCTGCGGTACATTGGATTACATAGTGACTTATTTGTTCAAATGCCTCACAAAAAGAAGAAAAAAGTCGTCCCAAGGAGTCGATGATCAGCCACCGTGTCTGCGAATCTTAGAACTTCATCCGGAAATGCTACAACAGGTTGGTTAGTTCTGAATAAATTTTACGTTTTTCCATTGAAATTACTGCCATTTTACTAATTCTTAGCAGAACTGTTTCCCTGTCGGTGCTTGAAAAGTTTTCTAGACGTTTTTTTGTTATTTTTTTTTCCTGGTATAAATTTTTTGTTTTGTTTTGTTCTTGACATACTTGAGTATTCAAGACTACATTGAAGGCATGCAACTTTCAGTTATATATTATATATTTCATGAATAGTCCCGAGGTAAACAGTTAAAGTTGTTTTCCTGGGAGTCCCGATCTTTCTTGGGATGAAGTCGAATAAAAACATCAGGACTTGATGGGAAAAGAACTAACTTGTTTCCCGAGGGACTATGTGTTAAGTGCCTGTTTTTTACTTATACTTTATATCCATAAATAAACATATAGCAAATGGTGATGTATTCGACGCGCAGGCAACAACTGCACAATTGTATCCCGGTTGGGATACCTTTGAATTTGATCAGGGGCACGTGGCCAAGAAGCGACCAATCACTGTGCTCGTTTTGTTTAGTGAAAGTCTAGGTATTTTGTTGTCATTATTACAGTTGTCATTAGTGTGGTGATTATTCTCTTGTATTCCTTCTTGTGCAACATCCGTAGAGAGAACAATTTTGAAGTTGGCCTTTCCCAGTAAAACAATTCGAGATTACTGATTCAATCAACGATACCTATTGAGTCTGTGATGTGAGCACGTGTAAGCAGTTTTGAAACTTTTAACATTTTCTTGCAGATGTTATCGACGGTGCTTAACATTATAATGTTTGAGGATTGCCGAAATCAGGTGGGTCAAACTTCTCAATTAGTTATCAATAATCTAATAAGTACATCTCTTCCAGAAGTCGGTACTTTTTCCCCGAACTAGTTTTAGAATTACTACGGTTATCCATGCAGTATTGGTACAAAACAAAGGTTAACTACCAATTTCTTGCCTCATTTAGGTTTAACTTAATTTTGCTCTTCGGCCTGAAAGTAAATAGTCCGATTTGTTTGATGATGAGTAATGATTATTGATGAGTGGTGAGTGACGAGACGGATGACAAGAGAGATAATTTGCTTGAAAAAACTAAAAATAAAAAACCAGTAGGGGTGCGGCCTCTGGGAATTTAGGGAGCTAAGAAAGCTAAGTTATAAATTAAACTTTTAAAAGAACAAAAATTTTTAGATGTGGATGAGTAATTTCAGGCAGTCAGACAATAAGAAGATAAGAAAATGAGGAATTTGGAATTCACCAATTTTTGTACCACCCAGCTTACATCTTTGTTTATGTGCTTTTCAGTGGTCCATGTCAAGACCGCTACTTGGACTTATTTTACTAAACGAAAAGGTGGGAGAAACTGTGTCTTTAACTACATTGCTCTGTTGTACAAAGGATTCTTTTTAAGTTAGCCTGTGTAACGGTGCATTAGGGTATGGGTTGATCTGGGGCGGAGGGAGGGGAGGATAGGAGAGGATAGGAGAGAATGAGGCATTAATCTCTTAACCAATAACACTTGCGCTCTTTCTAATTGAGATACAAGTCGAGAAGTTCTAAATATTATTATTTTCCAGAATAAACTAGACCATTATATTAAAGACTGTTCTTATGATAAGTTTCAATTATTGTAAAACTTTACAAATAATGTAAGAATTCTTTTCACGTTAGCCAACTGGTTGTTTTAAGTTTTCATTGTATCCATTATCTTCTTTGAAACTGTGTGCATAGAACCCATTTCTTGTCGCTAATCTCAATTTTTCGCCTTTTTCAGGTTTAAAACTAGACTCCTTTTTATTTTGGTTCTTTCTTCATAGTCTAAACAATGATGCAGCAAAGATTTGCCCGTTCTACAAGCCTTTCACCAGTCAACCTTTTCGGGGGAATGGTTTCGGAGATAATTTGTTGCCTTCTCAAGCTATTAATCCTGATGTACTAGTAAATTCTCCAAACTAGAGCCCATACTTTTTCATGGAACAAGTTTAGGAGAATTTTAGTTTTCATCTTCAGCAGTTAGCCTTTATTGATCAATTCCCATTTTCTCATTACCAAATGCCTTTATTTGTATGTGTGATGTAAGGAGAAATTAGATGGTGCCATGCTAGCGTGTAAAGGTCTATAGGGCCTCAACAAAGTTTGTTACTAATCTCCCCCTGCAGTACTTTACGGAGCTTCAAGGCAATGTGATTGCGATGCAGCCCCTTGATAAACAAGAAGAGATGGCTCAGTGCTTCACTGCTCTCATGGACGGAGTGGAAAGATCCTTGGTAGCGAAGAACAGGGATAGGTAAACTACATTTGTACTTCTGAATCCCAACCTAAATGACCACAGCCCAACTAGCCCAATAGGGACATTTAGCAACGCCGACGACGGCGGCAGAAAACAATAGTGAATACAATAGCTGCACGTTGGAATGCAGACTTGAAAATTACAACGTGAAAAACTTTATTTTGGAGGTTCTTGTGACTACGGGAACGATAAACAGAAAATTTTCTCAATCTTCTTTTGTCTTTATGCAGGGAGCTTCAATCATCCGATGTTGTGAATTTATATCTTTAAGGTTATCACCAACGACCACTACTACTGATCAGTTTTACAACACTAGTGCTGGTACTCAACCATTATTGATGTGCCCTTGACTGTAAACTTTTTGTAATTACAATTATGAGGAAATATTTTCATAACAACGTGGCATTGCGCTGAACAGCCAGTCCGAGTGCGCGACCATTAAACACTTCATACTGACCAAGTCTTTCCCACTCAACAGCCAATAAAAGCGCCTGTACTGTTATAGCCATATAAAAAAGCTTATAAGACAGGGTTATAAGACAGGATTAAGAAATTATGCATTATTATGAAGGCAGTTCAATGTAAACCATGATTTTGGCCGGCTGTTGGCATGAATAGATTATACATAACATTGTAGCAAGAAAAATACAAATCAATGTATTTCATCTCTCAACTGAAGTCTTTTTAAGGTGTAAGTCAGGTTGATCTCTGGTCGCACAAGCTAGAATCACTTCATCTTAAATTGCAATTGAAAAGAAAATTCGTCGGAAGGGTCGCAAATGTGCCTGCAGCAAACCTGTAATAACTTCAAACAGAGAGAATTGATACCTCGTAGTTGTTATTTTTACTTTCACATTTAACCATACTTAATCGTTTAATTTTGGACAGGTTCACGCAAAACTTGTCGATTTTCCGCAGAGATGTCAACAATTCTCTCAAAACACCCACCGTTACGGTTAATATCGCAGCTGGTTCGGAGATGGTTGGGTGATATGGTTGAGCCTGGACCGAGGGAAACGTCTGGCATCATGGGAGGACAGGTGGGGATGCAATCCACTCACAAAAGAACAGCTCAGTCGTGATTGCGTGACATCGTAGTGATGGTTGCGTGACATTGTAGTGGTGATTGCGTGATATTGTAGTGGTGATTGCGTGACATCGTCGTGGTGATTCCGTGACAGTGTAGTCGGGTGGGCAGCAAGGTGCTAAAAAAAGACTAGTCCAGTGTTGATATGAACAACAAACAAACACTTAACAAAGAGCAGATTCGGTAGTGTTAAACGTCAAGGAGACGAAAAGATAAATGTGTTTTGTTGGAAGGAAGAAAAACAGAACGCTAAAGCTAACAATGGATTGAAAGCAGTTAAAGCTCTCTACACCTGTTCAAAGACAATGGTTGCGCTAAAGTTTGTATGGGAATAATAGCCTCATTGCAGTTAGAGGCCACGTGACGACACCTACCTTAAATTATTAGCTATGACCAATGGTGTTAAGAAATGTAAAGAGCAGGTCAACGTTAGTTAGATGGCAGGGCTTCAAGTCTCGACGTTAAGTACTTCAAAAATGACAGCAAATATAAAATCAAAATGTTTGAAAGTAGATGTATGTGAAAATGGTACCTTGCTCTCCAGTCACACAATTTCTTTGGTAATATACTATTTTCTGTTACTCGCCTTTTCTTGCATATTTGCCTTTTTACTAATGTTAACCTGCTCTTTCCATTTCTGGCTACCATTTTGTCGTGCTGCTTGATTTAAGGTAGTTGTGGTCACGTGACCTCAAGCTGCAAAGAGCCTACTGTATATTGGAGGCAAACGCGTGACAGTGGTGAAGGCAAACGCGTGACAGTGATGAAGGCAAACGTGTGACAGTGGTGAAGGCAAACGCGTGACAGTGGTGAAGGCAAACGCGTGACAGTGGTGAAGGCAAACGCGTGACAGTGGTGAAGGCAAACGCGTGACAGTGGTGAAGCGATACAGAGTAGTTGCAAACCAAGAATAAGCCCAATACTATGATGTGTTGGTTAATTTTCCCAACTAGAATTCCTACTTCTGATCAACTCCATTTTCTCATTAAAAAATGTCTTGTTTTGTGTGTGTTAAGTAAGGAGAAACTGAATGTTGATATTTTTGTTACGCGTGACAAGATGTTATGACAGCTGCAGAGTTTGTTCCAAAAGTTCAAGAAAAAGTTATCCAAATAGCCTGGAAGAGAATGGTGCAAGTTCTTTCATTATAAGGTTTGTTCTTGTTTTTCGTCGAGCAAAACTCAAATTAACCCATTTCATTTCTGGGCAACTATAGGTTTGCAGTAATGGAAACCTCTTTATCGAGGTAGCAACATATTCTGTGTACACCTCTTGTTTGTAAGTGTCCGTCACTTGACCACACCTAGCACAAAATGGTGTTTCAGAAATGGAAAGAGCAGGTTTAGAAGGCATAGTTTTAAGTTTCGATGCATGTCAAGTACTTCAAAAATGACAACGCGTGTAAAATCAAATTTTCTAAAGAAATATATGTGAAAATTGTACTGGAGTGCAAGATTGGCTCTCCAACCATACAAATCCTTAGACTGTTGCTTACCATTTTTCACCGAGACTTAGCTGATTGATTAGAGGTAGCTTTGGTCAAGTGGCCGCAGCTGTTAGGTTCCTTCAATTTAAGTGACTACGAAATTTATACGAACACCGTAATTTCTCTGCCAAACCCCCCTCTCTCGAATGACCCACCCCAACTTTTTTTTGAATCAAGACATTTTTTTAAGCACCCTCCCCTCTCCCTTCGTAGCCGGTCTAATTGTTGATTGAAATGTACTGATACGTCTCTATACTGTAGACAGAGGTCTTTTACCTTTAGAAGTTTAGGTGAATTTTAAAGTTTAATTGTCAGTGCTTCATGGGGAGACTTGAACACTTGTTTGTGAACTGTTAGTCAATCTTAATCCAAGTAACTCTAGTTGGTCTTTTCAAGACAGGTATTGTGAGACATTGAGAACTAGGTACCATAAAAGTAATAGTTACGGTTCTTCTTATGTATGATGGGCGAATGAAAGAATTTAAGTCACGCCAATAATATTTTCATGAATTTGTTAAGCCCCCACTTTCAAATAAGCCCCCCTCTCTGATAACCCCCACCCCCTTTAAGTGCTTCCAAACAAGAAGACCACGGGGGACTAAATAGAGAAATTACGGTAATAGTACTATAAACAGGCCATGTCATCAGTCGGATTCGAGTTTGAACGACGCTTCTGGCTAACAAGATTAAAAAAACTGAAAATTTTAACTTAAATTTTCCCAAAGTGTGACTCCCGAAAGTAGCATATAATGGTATGGACAATTCTGTCTTTTTGCTCAGAGTAGAAAAAACGCATACAGCAAGGCTAACTAATTAGGCCTAAGTCCTGAAAGGAACTGAGGATCTAACTCATTAAAACAAAAACAAAATTTACAGGTCTCAAAAATAAGGAATGCGAGAACTATTGTATTTGGAAATTTTTGTGCTTTGCATCAGCAGGCTTGAACTTGTAGGTAGTGGTAGTGGCGCTTTGGTTCTTTGTAACACGTAACCTGAAATAAAGATAAAATTTCTAATAATTCAGTGGAGTTTGAATTTTGCTTGTACCCGAAAATAGGTAAGTTATGTACCAGGGTTCACACGGTCATAATAATCGTGAAAAATCATTGAGTTTGAAAAAGTTTTTTCCAGGCCTGGAGAATTCATCGAATTGGGGAGGAAAAGGCCGAGGTCGTGGAAAAGTTGTTGGATTTTGTTATTGGTTGTGGCTTTGTTTGCGAAAACGTATCTTCTTGAAATTAAATACATTAGGAATTTGCTGACGACACCAAACGGGACCAAATTCTATCGAGCAATCACAACTCGGGAGGACTGTGCTAGTCTGTAGAACGACCTTGGAACAATCATGGAACAAACAATTATGGTGGAAGGTTTTTCGCTCAGTTCATTGGGAAAATGAAGACACTCACAGAAGTCCCGCACAATTCATTATTACTCCGGCCGGAAGGCGGTGTTGTTCTTTTTTTTGTCGTTACATTACATGCACGCCTGCGTGGCTTGGTCTGTTTTGAAGTCACGTGATCAGAGATTGCACCGTCAGCATAAACTCGGGTTTGGTAAAAGGGTGTTAGTCGCATTGAGAAACTGAGTGAACATGTTGAGAATATATTGAATCATACTGAACTCAGAACTGCTTGAGGCAAATATAGAAACAGACGTGTTGCTGAGATATTTTAAAACTAAGTGCAACTGAACACGCGAACAGCAAAGGTTGAAGAATGAAGTCAAGATCGATCGAGCTTGAAGTCATCATACTTAATTGCGTGGGCGATCAATCTAGAGGTGAGACAAATTACAAGTTTTAGTAGCTTATATTGAATAAATTCGAATTGAAGAAGAATTGAAAGAAATTACGATTGGTGTAATGTGTTTCATATAGCCTCTCGCTCACGGCGTAATGACTTGATAAAGCTGTCGCAACAAAAAACTCCTGTCCGTTATCGAGAACCTATAGCTAAAAGAATATCCTCTACGAAATGAATTCCCAGTTCTTTGGTAATTTCTAGGAATTCTTAGGAATTCCCAATAACTATGCAAATGAGCTTTGACTAGATGAGTTTGGAATTCTTGAGAATTACCGGGAATGAAAAAGCAGAACTGTCTGTAGGCTTGGAATTCCTAGGAATTCCAACTTCTGCAAATAAGTTTCGACTTATGAGCTTGGAATTCGTTAGAATTGACTGGGAATGGAAAAACAGAACTCTCTGTAGGCTTGGAATTCTTAAGAATTCCTAGGAATTCTAAGTTTGCAAATGATTAGCCATTAAGTTTAAGAACCTTTGAGCTGTTAGGAATATATGGGAATAGAAATGCACTGAGTCATCTCATTTCTCGGTTTTATTAGTAACTTTAACTCATTCAACTTTGTTATAAAATTCTGACTTTTCTCGGCGAAAGTTGCCTGTAATCTCTGTAATGTCTTCTCATCTACTTTAACTCCTATTCCTATCTCAGCTCGGAAACTTAAGAGTATTTATAAAATGAATTACACATAAACTGACAGTTGTCTGTATGAAGTCACAGCTGAATTTTGACTGAAAATTTTGAAAATTTACGAAAAGGCGGCCTGATTCGCGAGTAAGAATTTTAAATTTATCATTATTCAAAAACATCTGAAAACGTCTAACACTAAACCACCTTTGAATAGGAAACTTATTCTACTCTAGCTTAATGAAAAAAAAGATAAAGCATTATGGGATTGAGATCAATGCAGATCGACATCGGTTGTGTGAATAGAATCAAACTATCCAGAACTTACTGAACTTGCTGGTGTGCTTAATTGGGGCATCAGAGAGTGAATCTGATAAATAAGACAAACATCATGTCAAAATCCTCTACAGACAGCGCATCTTAAAGTGCAGAGATTGAAGTGTCTTCTGAGACAGCAGACATGTTTTTTAAAGAAACGCATTAGGAAGGCTGGGCACTGGTTACCAGCTCACCACCTCCCCTTGTTTTGTACTTGTTTACACTCATTCTCATCCCCAGAGCCCATCGCTTCTCTTAGCCGGCGGGGCCTTCGCACGAGAAATTAAAGGGCTCTGGAGACATACGATTTCCAAGTCCGAGATTCTCAGCCTTCCAGTTTTCGTCTGTGAATGCCGCCAGTGACGACTTTTCTTGGCAGTCGCTGAGGCGGGTTTCGAAGAATCAATCATTGCCCCGGGCCTTAGAGTCTGACTTAGGGAAACATTTCCTTAGAACAGACTTAAGAGGCGATAAAGATCATTGTATTTTCAAGAAAGGACACTTTAATCACCGACAGGATTTGGCAAGTCCTTTATTCTTCAGTTATTAAACGTTGCATTTGAATCGCGCGTAGAGCTCTACAAATCTATTTATTTTGGTTGTTTTGCCTCTGAAATGCCCGATATCAATTGATTAAGCTTAAAGATTTGCATGTCCGGTTGTTTAGAAGTTGGAAATATAGAGTCAGCAAAATATTTTTTTTGATTGACGAAAACAAGCAAAGTATAAAAGTAAAGGTAAAACTATCATATGCTGGGCACTCAAGTAGAACGTCTGTTGAGATTTTGTACAATCAGTCTTCACATTTGAAAGAAATTGTTCGTGATACATTTGAGACATGACATGAATTTAATAAAGTAAATTTGAACAGGATCTCAGAGACTTTTTGTATTTTATTTTCACCGATACATCAGTTGATTACATTTTACGGCATTGCAGTTACTTCAGACTTGGCTGGTGATACGCAAACCGCAAGGTTTTCTTATGTCGACATCACAGTAATACTAACGCAACTGAATTGATATTTGAACAACTACATTTCAACTACTGTCATCGACAAAGTCTAGAAAAGCAATTTCAATTCAAATAATCATACAAATGTAAAAATACTTGCTTAATGGGCCACAGAAATGCCTTCTTTGACTTTGTAATCCAAAATATCGAGTTGATTTGATAACTTGTAAGTCCCGTTACGGATTCAAATTGTACGTTTAAATGAAAAACTACCAAAGCAACCTAATGAACTTGCCTAGAGACTCAAACTAAGTGTTCGCCAGTTTCTCATTTGTTTGCTTCGTTATTTCTTTGCCGGTCTGCAAAACTTCCGCCGTTCCGAATTGTACGCTCGTGACCATCTTTTAGTATAACAAGTCAGTCTACCGTTAACATAGTGTGCGTTTGTAAATTTTTTGAGCGTAGAAGTCAGATTGTTTCCCCACATTTCAAGGTTTCTTCTTATTTCCCTCAAGCTCACCACGATCGAGCTGGAAAACGAACTATACCAAATCTTTGACTTCCGTTCTGTAGTTCTTTGTTTTCCATGAGCCAATCAAAAAACTTTGAAATCGTATGTCTCCAGGGCCCTTTGATTTCTCGTGCGAAGGCGCCGCCGGCTAAGAGAAGCGATGGGCTCTAGGGACGAGAATGGTTTACACTCGGACGTGATGGAACGTGTGGAAATCCAAGATCACACTTCAGCTGGGTTTTCAGTTTAACGGACAGCAAATTGGACGCTTTGCTGAAGCACTGCTCAAAAGCAAAAGGTAAGCGTTTAATTTGTCAGTAACACAATCGTAAATAAGAGTCATAAGTAAAGGAATCAAAGATTTTAGAAGAGAGACATGATCACGTTTTTTTATGGTTCGATGAAGTATTAGATTGATCATTACATTTTGAAATTGCTTCGCGATTCAAGTAAATTTGTTATGCGCCATGAAACATGAATTATTGATATATGAAGTTGCTACTTTACTGTACATCTTATCTACAGGTTTTTATTGGATTCTCAATCTTCAACCAGCTGGACTTCTCTGATACACTTTCTTTAAAAATGCCTTGAATTTGTGCTTTGATATGTACAAGATTCTTGCATGTTTGCTTTCATAGATAATTTCCTCCTCATTTGCGTGTTTTATAGTTCTTGTTTTGTGTGCAATTTCATCATTGAGTGTGCTTATCAAAG
>JAOBAT010135163.1:0-12044 GCA_026413305.1 Hydrozoanthus tunicans | reverse complement strand
TAATGATGAATAGCCATAGAAGTGTCAAAACTCCAAATCTTTTACAAAATGTCTCAAAGTCACGTGACCGTGCAAAGTCTCTATTCCTTTAAAGAAGCGTAGCTAGAGCAAATTTAAAAGAGGGCCGGCAAGAAGGCCATACATGGTAAATAGGAAAGCAAACCAGAAAGTTGATTTTACTTTGTAAGCCATCGTTGTTGGCAATGCTTCCTGTACTAGTAACTCACCGATTGAACCGGAAATTGATTCCAGGATGTTCCGGGGGGACCAGCCTCTCCCGGCAGCCCCTTAAATCCCGGGCTGCCCTTTCTTCCTTTTGGGCCTTGTGGCCCGGGTGGACCCTGAGGCCCCGTAGGGCCAACCTTGCCGGGGAGACCGGGTGCTCCCGTGTACCCCTGGACACCAGGACATCCTGGAGATCCGGCTATTCCTCCGGGTCCTTTTGGGCCCTGCGGACCGGGGGGTCCTGCCACGCCCTTGATGAAGAACCCCAGAGAAAGGGGTTGGTTGAGCAGAGAATCATATTCGTCTAAGTTCAACTCGTTTATCAGTTGTGGGGTGATCTCGTCGCCGAGTCGAGGCCACTGCGATTGAGAGATGAGACCGCTGACAACCTGTAAAAAAGAACACTTTGTTATAGGAAAACTGAAAGAAGAAAAGACCTCGGGCAAGTACGTAAGAAAGAAACAAAGAAAAAAGAAAGAATGAATGAATTAAACAAACAAACAAGCAAAACAAAGAAACAAAGAAAGAAACAAACAAACAAACAAACAGAGAAACAAAGACACAGTTTACAGTTTTATTGTTTTGCACCTATTTATATTTACAGTTCCTTTTCAATTACATCAAAGCTGAAATAAGAGATAAATTTTTATTAACTATACTTTAAGAGGAAGAAGTGCGTAGTGGTCAAAGGAGCAAAAGCTTTCGAGTTGGCCTAAAACTATGAAGGAGGGAAATAGTTATATATTACTCATATTACTTATTAGCAAATTTTGTAAGAGAGAATGGAGGTGGAAACACACATTGTAATTAGTTAGAAACAAAGAGGAGGAAAATTTTTGAAAAAAACTTTTATGTGCATTCAGTTTGTGACACGTTTAAATGGTACTCAGTTGAACTTACATCTGTCTGGTAATAAGATGAAACTTAAGTTGTTTTTTAAAACAATAGTGAGGAAATGATTTTATCTCTCTCGTTATTGTTTCCCATATTTTTGATGACAGCACTTTCATCGCGCAAGCTAAAGTCCATAGTTGGTCCTGGAAGCTGGTCTGTATAGGTTTGATTAGCCGCATATATTGTATTATATTTATGATTTTTAGAAACAGACATAGTTCTTGAAATATAGCAGGAATAGCTGTTTTTTCGTTTTTAATTTTTTTAAACAAGGGAAGATATTTTTAATTTGAAGATGTTTTCAAGTTTAAGAGTTCCTAGGATTGTATAGTATGGAGTAGCACTCTCTTGTTTATTTGCAAAGAAAATACATCGAAGGCAATTATCTTGCTTAGTTTGGATTGTTTTTAGTCTAGACTAGTAAGCAGTACCCCAACTCAGTAGGCCGTAGTTTAGATACGGATAAACAAAACTATAGTATAGTTGTTTTAATGCATTCAAAGAGAGGAAGTATCTGAATTTGTATAAAATTTCTATATTTTTTGACAGTTTTTTATTAATATGCTTAATCTGTGCATCCCATTTGAGATGCTCATCAATAAAAACACCCAGATATTTGATTTGTGATTTTTTTGTGATATTGCAAGCTGTTATTGTTATATTTGGTTTTCTCTTAGGTGTAGTTATAAGCATGTAGTTGGTCTTTTTATAAATAATTGATAACTTATTTGCTGAACAGTATTTCAATACATTAGCCAATTCTTCTTAACAACTTTTTCTAGTTCTACAAGACTATTTGATGTATAGAAAATATTTGTATCGTCTGCAAAAATCCTAAAATCTAACATTTTTGAAGAATTCGGGAGATCGTTTATGTACAATAAAAAGATTAAAGGTCCTAGGGTGGATCCTTGTGGGATTCCACATGTTAATGTTTTGATGCTTGACTCTGTATCACCGATTTTGACATATTGCTTGCGATCACTGATGTAACTAGAGAACCATTTATGAGGCAGTCCTCTAATTCCATATTTATTCATCTTTTCCAAAAGGTTATCTAATGATGGTTAATTGTCTCAAATGCCTCGGAAAAGTCTAGGAAGATTTCACAAGTTGTTTTGTTTTCATCTATTGCTGTTTTAAGGTTCACAGATTTGGAACTAGTCTCCAAATTCCTTACATCCTTGTACATGGAGCTTAATCAAGGACGTCGAGGAAGGGACGGCAAACAGACGATTTGCTGTTCGCGCAGAGCTTTTTTGTTAGGGTAACTTAATACAACTTAGACCTTGATCTCAGAACGTATAATTTACAACGACAAACCTGCAGTAGAAAACTCGTCGTAAGAACACATAGCAACTTCCTGGAGCGTCTCATGATGTTTTGAAGCTGTAATAAAAGTTTGGCAGCTGTTAGTTGGTTTGGCCTTTGCTGCCGGTTATAACAATGAATTGTAACGTATATATAGAGGATATTACACGCACGGTGGCAAGAAGATATGAATTTATCTTTGAGTGGCGGAAAAAAAGAGTTTCACGACTGAGTTAGTGTTTGTTTGCGCCGAAATGAGCGGGAAAAACAAAGAAACGACGTGAGTGATATCTTCTTTTGTCCTTTTATCAACATTATGACAACATTTTAGCGTTACAAAAACCAGTAAGTTCAAGATCTTTCGACCCAAAGAGTCCTCTTCAGTTGTGAATACTGTGAGTGATATCTTCACTTGTGAGGTGTGGAAATTTGCACATCACTTATATCCCGGATGTAATATTCGTATGAAATCTACGAGTACGTTGCGTATTTTACAGTACAACACTCATAAAGTCGTCAAACTTCTCTAAGACGGACACCTTCGGGAGCGGCCTTAAATGTCCGTCTTAGAGAGGTGTCCATCTTATAAAGACTTAAAATACAATAGATACACACGGCAGGGACCAAGATTTGGTTGTCCGTCTTGTCTGGGTGTCGGTCTTGAAGGGGCTCAACTGTATCTATATATTAGAATCTACTACGGCGATAAGAATTTGAGCTATAATTCACCATGAGGCTGAAAAAAGCACAAAAATTCAAGACCATTCTAAGAACATACCGAGGCTGAGAAACGGTGAAGAAGTTTTATTTTGGGTACTGCACAAATAGTTTTTGTGGCTGATCACGAAGTTTCTCAGTTAACATCGCCTTTGGCTTTTGGTGTTGTGCACGGTAGCGGCCGTGCAATTCAATAAAGCATATATTTGTGCCTCCGGTTGGTCACTGCACGAATAGAAAATAAAACTGCACGCTCAATCCTATAACACTTAGGTTGAAGAGCATGCATTCAGTTAAGAACACTGATGTGCAAAATATTTTCAAAGTACATTCCGGCAGCCTCAACCAAAAATTAAACGTTATTATAAATTATAAAAAGTGTACTTCCAGTTGTTAAAAACCAATTCGCAACAACCAACATCAGCTCGATCTAAACATTTCCAGTGTGTTGTAACTAGAATTCTTGAACGGGTTTATTAACTGTATTGACTCGAGGAATAAGCCAATGGAAAACGAAATTCATGAAGTCCAAGATTTATTTTTAAGTTCCCCCACACCACCCTCTCTGTGCTCGAGCAGATATGAACTCATTTTATCAGCCTACAAAGTAAGCAGTCGTGACTGAAGGGAGCTGTGATTAGAGATACTGAGTAGAATCATTTATAATACAGTCACACGAACTAAACAAAACACTATCGCTTCACTTACCTTTTTGATTAGGGCTAAATTTTCATTGCAAATACTAATACGCGATAACAACAAGTCTTCCACGTCAGGCACACGGCGGGATCAAACTGAATTTGTATAAATTGAAGGTTTATTGCTTATCGTAGTTGTATATATTTCAATTGAAGAAAGTGGAGTACTTTCTCTGTTGCTTTCTTACTGGTTTCTGTCGAAGCTTGACCAGCAGGTCGTAACATGGCATGCATTGTTCGATGGCGGGTTGATTGCCAGGTATTCAGCTGGGTTCAACAGACCGCGTCTCGCTCCAAACTCTAGCAGGTAACATGCCCGTTTGAAAATCTAAAATATCCGCTTTTTCAGAATCTGTCGCTGTAACTGATATAATTTTGAAAAATAACTTCTTTTTTATTATGTGAAAACTTTCTTTTAAAGAATATTTCGACCTTAAACTTTTGGACATTGTGTTTCTGACAAAAAACTTTCGAACATTTTTGCCAGTAAATTTCGGACAAACGAGAACACCAACAAACTCTGAAACATGTCAATAAAACTCAACTGTAGTTTACAAACAAACCCAATAAAAACGACGCAACTATTTCCTTCAATCGGCCATTTTGGGTTTATATACGCCGAACATGTCAAGAGTAGTGAAACTGTTTGTTTGAAAAGACAAACCCAGAGGATGAGCTTGTCGACTTTCATGAATCCGTCATTGTATTAAAAGACGATGAACCCACGTTGTAAAACACTTTTACAGTCGATCAAAATGGGTTCCCGTCCTCACTATATAGGCCTCGATGTCTTGCCGGGTATTAAGTCGGTCATTAAGTCGTGGTTAAGCATATTTTAAAACTTTCGGACATTTTAACATTCGGAAGTTAAATTTTTCGGTCGTTAATTTACTCGCACGGATAAGATATACGTCAAACTGCTGTCCGACTTCATCTTGTACGAGTTTATTGTCTTAAGAAAGAAAAGTTTGTTGAATGAAGATTTCGCAAGTTAAGTAAACGTTAAATTTGTGGTAGCTGCATGGAAGAATGATAAAGAAGTTAAGAATGAAGAATACGTTTCTAAGACTGACGGCAGTTCTCATGCAAACGCCGTGCTCAATACAGTCGTGTTAAAGTCGGATTCTCTAGCTAAGTTCAGGTCCCGGGGAGGATGGGGTGGTAGATATGACCGACGTATGTTTTAGGGTTTAAAATTATCAGTTCGGTATTTTTTAGGGGTTTTTAAAAGAAATCCTGTGTTAAACCAAGAGCCTGCAGGTATTTTTAGGATTGAAATTAGCGCCATGCCAACCTATTGGACTGCTTGCAGTCCCGTGTTTAGCAAACTTGCGTACTGATAAGAAAATAAGACAAAAGTTTTTTGGGAAACGTCCTATTACGCGCGCGCCTTTATTTACTGAATTCCAAAACGAGAGACAGTGCCGACCCGCTAGTGAACCCAGGGAAACATATCAATTCAACTTTCAATTAATATTTTTAGGGTAATTTCAAAACCGAGAGGTATTATTTAGGGTGCATAATTTTGTCCCTTGGTATTTTTAGGGTATTTAAAGGACTTTTCCGACAACTCTTTTAACCCCGAAGTATCCCCACGGGGGTTTAGGTTAGCTTAGCGCTATAGCACGACCGAAAAGCACGGAGTGTGTCACACGCCACACGCGGATCTTGTCACGGAGTATAGTAACACGCGGATCTTGTCACGAATTATGTCACTGCGTCATAGAAGGAGTCAAACGGGTCAAATACTACTTAGGTTTATTTTTTTCACAACTTGAGAGAAGCTAACTTTCATGTCTGTTTGCAGTACTTTAACGTTCATCAACTTATAATAGTTTTGGCATGATATTGGTAGACAATTAACTCTCTGTGCAATCCCGTTAACGGGGATGGGTTTAGGTGCTCGATTGTGTGTCTTTATCCCTTAAGCTCTTGGATTTGCCTCTCAATAGATTAACGAATCAGTAAGCGCCATTTTTGTAGTACTTTTTCAACACAGTACAATACATAGTACAAAAGCTTTAAGAAAACATTTCTATAAAAGCTATGTCATCGAGGGGAGAGTAGTTTTATAAATCAAAATAAATTATTTTTGCAGTAACTGCTTCATTTTACTTTTCTAGCTAAGCGTTCAATTGGTATTTAGAATCAAAAGTGATTATAATTTCTGGTTGATTTGGTTTTGGAAAACAAATTTGGAAAGGGTGCATTTTTTCCTTTGCGAGAATTTCGTTTTACAGTTTCGGACTTGAGAGAATGGTAAGGATTTTGCCGTGTGCTAAAAATGCTGAAAAATAAGAAACTTTAGCAGAAATTCGAAGTATTTGTAATTCTTTATGAGCAGTTTGATATTGGTCGCGGGTTGCGAACCTTTTATGAAATGCAAAAGCGATTTTTCACACGTTCGTGACAAAATATTCCCGCTGTGACACGAATGGACAGTGTTGTCGTATAATCGATGCCAGATATATCGATTTTGTTTTCGTTTGACTGATTTATTTGATCCGTTAACTTGATCTGACAGGAAAAGAGATTAGAAGTATTGTACACCACATTTGCGTCATCCAGTATTCCTTACAAAGAATATGCCTGTAGTATTAAGAAAACAGCATCAAATCTTTTGTTTCGACTGGCTGTTGAATGATGCAAAATTATCGTTGTCCAATTGGATGACGAATAAACTTGTAACACATAAAAGTCAACACATGAATGATTGTGAAGGAATGACTTCAAGATCTTCGTGTGTAAACATACGCTTTGAAGTTCGGGAGGGTTCGGCCCCCAAAAGAAAGTGTTTTAGTTTTGTGATTTTTTTGTATTTTGGAGAGGAAAAAATATCGAAGACATGAAAACACCTGACATTGTCACCACATTTGGCCACGTTAGTGGTGTTACTGTTAGGGCACGAACTGTTTCGATCCAGTTACCGACTGGCAAATTTCAAAACATCTTGACAAGTTATAATGTTACAGTTCGTGATTTCAAGATTGTCTGTGAGCTGCAGATCGGAATCCCGGCAAAGCTTCAGAGCTTTTCGTCCGAAGGTCATTCGGAGCTGCAAGACTGGCTCGCACTGGACTGTGTGAAAAGCCAATCGCTACGGCTCACCGTTCCTGTTTGGTGGCATAAGTTTATTTGCGCAGCCCTTGAAGGTGAAGTGGAAAACATTTATCGTAGAATTCAGCTTCCAATGCAAAAAGTTACAAAGGAGGAAAGAGCCTTTGTTGCGCTATTCATCGCGTGCTGTCGAGGATTTGAGACTGTCGTCTCGCGCGTTCTCGCCAAACCCCTGGTAGTCGAGCCGACCGCTGAAACAAGCTCGGGGAGAACTTTACTACACGCAGCAGCCGCTAACCCGAGATCTTGTCTGGCTGAGCTAATCATCGACCTTATGGCGTCCTCGGTGGAGTGCTTAAATAAACGAGATAGCAATAAAGAAACACCGGGAGATATCGCGCGGCGACTGAAAAATATACAAACGGAAAAGTTTCTCTGCAAACTTATGTGCCAAGAGCGCAGTGTGCAGAACGAGAGCGATAAAGCCGTTTGTCTCATCGCAGATTCCGAACGTGATCAAGAGCAGAATAACAATGATATTAAAATAAACGAATTTGAGGAAAAAACAAACAGCGGCACCATTTGTTCAGAAGTCTCAACCCAGGTAGCTAAACAAAGCGACCATGAAAAAAGAGATTCAAGTCAAACTTCCCAAATGAGAATAATAATAGAATGCGCCCCGGATAATTTTGACAGAATTGAGAGTAGTTCAGTGTCCCCAAACCATGATCAGGACCCTGAAGCCCCAATAAAGGATGACTTTACGAGTAAAGAACAAAAGTACAAGAGCAGCGATAACGAGGAAAAAAATAACAATCATGTCACCGTAGTTTGCGAAGAAACGAAAGATAAAAGCCTTACCAACGAAGCTGAAAACTTTGAGAAAAACGACATCTTCCCGTATCGACAGTCCGAAGACGCGCCTGTGAACAAATTGCGGCGGCCCGTGCTGATAACTACACAGCCGCTTGTCGGACGGCGAGTTGGCTGCGTCTACGGGAGGAACGAAAAACTCATCACAGAGGTATTGCGTCCCGCCGGCTCGGTCCCACTCTCATCCATTACAACTGAATTACAAGACCATCTCTCGATCAACGGAGAAGACAAAGGCCAAGAGGACGGCAACCATTTGCCAGTTCTTGAAAACCAAAATCTAGTTAGCCAGAAAATTCAAAGTACTTTCAGAAGCTTTGAAAACAGACCAGTCACAAGCGCGCCAACATCACCACAGTTTTCCAGACGCGTTCATAGGAACGGACACTTTGAAACGGTATCGAGCGCCCCGGGTTCACCTTACACAAGTAGACGAGCGTCTGAACCGTTTGGAGCGGCGGGGTTTCACAGCCGGTACGTCGGACGATTTAGCCGTCACGGGCGAGAGTCACCAAACGGAATTCCTTTGGTCTCTCAGGGCAGAGAACGCAAGAAATCAAGGTAAAATTATCTGAATTTTATACAGGCAGAAGTTTACAAATTTAGTTAGGCTAAGTTTCTCTTGTGCGTATGGTGCTCATATTTTGCCAATATCCACGGAACTTAATCAACATCAAGTAGTCTTGTTATCCTATCCTGTAGGCAGCTCATGGCCTGTTGTAGTGTTTCTGGATTAATTATCATATACACGCATTTTTTGTAAGAACCAGTAAATTTGGCCGAGGCTCGTTGTTCTTAACTTTTGTCAATTTGAGCCTCAAATTTTACCTAAATTGTTTTTATTTCTATACGGTGTGATCTAAATCGTATGAAAAATAAGTCTAAATTTAATATTTCATTTCAATATACACATTTATTGTGAGGAACTAACTTCTGGGCAAGTATATATTAACAGCGTATAATTTTAGGCAATAATAATGATTCAAAGAGAAACACTGAAAATTTTTTGAATTATTAAGTTAAAGAGCGAAACTATATTAGCTATCCAGCCCGAGTTTCAGCTTTTTCTAAAAAATTGATGTTTTTTTAACTTTGGCTGATCTGAGTCTCGTTCTTCTTAAGTTGTTCTTATTATAAAAAAAAGTGTGTGTTGTTTTAACTCTGGCAACCCTCTACTCTTGAGACCTTGCTGACAGTTTAGTTTATACTATAGTTCAACGTGGGAGTCTGGTCTTTACCTCTTTAACTATATTGTTCTATCAACTTCATAAGATAACTAAGCAGTTTTAAAATTTAGGAATTAAAATTGATATAGGATTAAAATCCTCTCTCGCGCTAAAAACTGCGACTAGTCTATCTGATATTTGATTACAACTTGTACATGTGGTACTTGATTTTAAAGAGTTGTACATTGAGTTACCAATGACCATGGAATTTTACAGAAAGGTTTCCTGGTTTTCTTTGTTACACGCTTTTTTTAATAAGAACCAGTAAGTTTGGCCAAGGCTCATATTGCTGTTAATATTTTGGCGATTTTGGCTTATTTTTATTGGCATTTTACTTTATTGCCTTTCACGAATTCGCGCTTCGACAATCATGAGCTACTGCATTGAAAAGGGGACATCTTAGGCGATTTTATACGTCGATCGCTTCGATTGGCGTTTGAATTCGTTTAGTGTGTCAGCTACTGCGAAAGCAAATTTCGCTGATCACAGCGATTGGCGTATAAAATTGTCCACATCAGAGTAGCATGTCAAATACGAGCGCTTTAAAAATTATTCGCCACGGTTTGCAGGCGATCAAGGCCAATTCGCTGCGATCGGCGTATAAAATCACCTAATGTGTCCCTGGCATAATGAGAAATTTTCCGTTGCCAATCAATTGGTCTTTATATCACAACAATTATACGTTCTCCTCAACTATTGCAATTGGAATTTTATATAGAAAAACTTTTCCTTAATTGGGTGCTTTCTGTATTAGCATTTCTAGCTAAATCCGGCTTAACCAATAGAAATAGAAAAAGTATATAACTCTTGATAGCGAACGGAAGCACAAGAAATCGCGTTCCGGGAATTATGTGAATTAAAAAATGGAATTCTTACAATTATTCATTAGTTTTAAAAAGCGTTGGCACCTAGGAGACGAAGGGGAGCAATATTTGGCTTGAGAGCTTAGGCGTAAAATTTTCACACAATGGAATTTGAAAAACGTCTCTGTGCGCACTCGGATGAACATAATAGCACCGCATCTAAACAACTTACAGTAGCGTTGATAAACGGTTTTGTTATTAGAATCATCTTGGTTTGACCTCGGAAGGCGGTTGAGGTGTATTTATGACCGGCCAGTTTGTTTTTGGCCGCTAACAGGCCCGGTCACGACTCCGCTTCCCGCCGCACGTATCCCGCCACACACGAACAAAGACAACAAACAACAGCTGTTCGGCCTCTCAAGAATCAGCATTAACGAATACAATCACGAAACCCTTCTCTGCTTTAATCCTAGAATGCGCATTGACGGTTTTGCAAGGGAATTAAAACTGTCAGAATGCAAACAGATAAATCGCAATATAAAGATTTCTCAAGTTCACGCCATTTTTGTGGATATACATATCTTGTGCAAATTTCGGAACTGGCTTTGCAATTAGTTCTCACGCCCTCTATTATCATTTAGGGCCTCTTTAACACCTCCATATAATCTGCTGTTTTTCAAATCTGTCAAAATGGTTTTTCGAGGTAGAAAGCGCATTTGCAAACCACGTTTGATGGCATTGGTATCATGTGGTATTAACTTGAGTAAATAGCTATGATGAGATGTTTAAAATAGTTGAAGCCTTTGTTTTTATTTTGCTCGAGTTCTTGGACTAGTATTCTTTGAACATCAAGCGTTTTACAAGGATATCTTACAGCTTAACTCAAGAAGCTACAAATTTCAAGATGGCAAAAAGTGATAGCAAAAGGTACATGGTTTTAATAATTCAATGGTTAAGGAAAGCATTTGTTTGGTGTTTTTATCAATTCTTCATTTTACTCAATGGCGTACTCTCATTAGTTCGAGATTGTTTACACAACAATCTCGAACGAAGCTCTTAACGAATTAGGATAAAATTCTTGTATCAAACATTTTCAAGCCGCCAGATTTTTTGAAGTATGGTCTTCAGAAACTTCGCAATCGGTGTTGAACGGAGTCAAGAAACCAGAAATTCTGGCCCAAAATGAAGCTTTCGCTTTGAACTTTGTTTACATAAACATTCAAAAAGAAGTTTCTAAGGTAGAATACAGTTGCTGTGTTTTGATAAAACAGCTTCAAAGCTTTTTAACAGGATATTTCTCTCAGTGTATATTTGGCAAGCGGCTTACTTTTCAGTTTCTATGCCACAAAACGCTTTTATCAAAGGAAGTTCGTTTTTTGCTTTCACTTGTTTGTTTAGAAAACTAACGTTAAATTCTCAATTCATCGCCCAAGCGTTGCAATATGAAAGTGTAACAGATATCAAGAGTTATCGGCTTAATGGACACGACGTGTGTTGAGCAAAACTGAAAGCCTCCGGTTTCACAATTATGTACTATAAAGTTAGACTAAGGTAATTGATCTATGCCGTAGTTTCTTCCGCGTTAATTAATCAATTAATGGTACTTCCATTCACATGCACTTTAAGTTTATGATACATGTGGAAAGGAATTAGTTATGTATTCAACCCATCTTAACAGAATGGTTTAATTAGTTTTGTGCGTGTTAAGAGCGGTCATGCTATAATAAACCCGAAAACTAAGCCGTTTGCTAGGATATGACAAGTGACAAACTTCAAAAACGCTGAAAACCATTTTTTCAGTTTAACTGATAAATACATCAGACAAACATTAGACCAGCGTTTCAGCTGAACGGATCTCCTTAATATGTGAAAGTAATTAAAACCACGTTCGCTTGTTTCGGATTTACTCGAGTGGGTAACAAATTGGTGTACTTTATTATAAGAATAACATTGTTTAGATTACAATAGCTTTCCTACAAACCATGCAGATCAATAACCGTTCTATCAACACTTTCTGCAGCTAACTCCATTCAACAGATATTCTTGGAAGTACACCGAATTCTGCACTGTGTCTTAGCAAACAGATGATTCTAACAGCTTACATTTTGCTTGCGCAGCTAAGTTAATAGATTGCAGGAAGTTCAGTCAATCAAATTTAATTAGCTTTTCAATTCAGAGTGTGACACTCTGCGCTCGCACCTCCCCCCCCCCCCCCACCGTCCACCCCCACAGGCGGCGCA
>JAOBAT010135152.1:0-12047 GCA_026413305.1 Hydrozoanthus tunicans | reverse complement strand
TTTGTTGATCAACTCCAAATAATAACGATGTTAGAGCCGAAAAAACTCGCGCGAAGGCATCATTTCGAAATGTACACGCATGTGCGCATGGCCAACTATGGTAATTTGCATATTTAAAATATCTTTATCACTCAGCAACCAAAAGAGTTATTTTAATGAAACAAACGATATTTTTCTTCTTTTTAAAAATCTCTTTCTAACAGACCAAGTTTCTTGATAGTGGTATATACACTTTAACGATTACCTATGCTAACTAATGGGAGAAGCGGATAAATTGCTCTCTTCTTTGCTTTTCGCAAATATTTGTTTAACTGAATGGTTTACAAATTTAGACCTTTAAAATACTGTTTCCAGTGTCGTATATACGACCGTGCTTGTGTTTCTAAGTATACTTGTACGAATAGATGTGCATGTGTCCGTAAGTATGTATATATATAGGTATTCAAATAAACAATTAACTGGCTAAAACACAAGTGTTCTTTTGCCAGATTTCCGACTTTATTAACAAGAGATAATAACAAGACAAAAGCTTTTTAATAAAGCCGAAAATTTGGCAAAAGAACATTTGTGTTTTAGCCAGTTACTTGTTTATTTACTAATTTATTCAGGCAAAGATCTACACTCTTAGGAGGTTATTTTGAAAATATGTAGGTATTTAACATATCTGCTCGAGTAGGCGCAGGCTTGAAGTGTATGTTTAATTTATGTTACGCGCGCTTACGCAACACTTTCTTCTAATGATGGCCGCAGTCTTACCCAACTTAGCTGAAGCAGCTTTCAAAGCATACAGTCCCTGGTTTCCGTAAGTGTCGTCGCTATATATAACTGATACATACGTCCAGTTAAAATAACGGACGATATCCACAATTGCCTTGGCTTGATGCAGATCGTGAGGCACAGTGCGAGTAAAATATTCGAACCTGGTCTTGTCACTCAGTTCGTAGCTTGTTGAGTCGTAGCTAACCTTAAATGCAAAACAGAGATAACCTGTCAGAAAAGCCCAATACATTTGAAAGCATAAATATCATTCGACATTCATCTTATTTCTTTCATTTTTCTTCGTTTATCTTCGCTGAAAATATTTTTCAACAGGGATACAATGGGGAAACTGATTTTAAGAACAAGGTCGTTTTGCTAAAGGAGATTGGAACAGTCTTGGTAAGTTTGCTTATATAGCGTTATTAAGGGCACTCCCATACTACCTGAGGTATCTGGAACAATCTCAGTAAGAGGGCCATCTGGGTTCAGCGCTATAAGGTGTACCAACAAGCTATACCAGAAGAGTCTGGAACAGTCTCAACAAGTAGATTACCTGTGTTGATCTTACATGAGTAACCTGGAACAGTCTCAACAAGTAGATTACCTGTGTTGATCTTACCTAAGTAATCTGGAACAGTCTTAACAAGTGGATTACCTGTGTTGATCTTACCTAAGTAATCTGGAACAGTCTCAACAAGTAGATTACCTGTGTTGATCTTACCTAAGTAACCTGGAACAGTCTCAACAAGTAGATTACCTGTGTTGATCTTACTAAGTAATCTGGAACAGTCTTAACAAGTGGATTACCTGTGTTGATCTTACCTAAGTGATCTGGAACAGTCTTAACAAGTGAATTACCTGTGTTGATCTTACATGAGTAATCTGGAACAGTCTCAACAAGTAGATTACCTGTGTTGATCTTACATGAGTAATCTGGAACAGTCTCAACAAGTGGACTACCTGTGTTGATCTTACATGAGTAAACTGGAACAGTCTCAACAAGTGGACTACCTGTGTTGATCTTACATGAGTAAACTGGAACAGTCTCAACAAGTGGACTACCTGTGTTGATCTTACATGAGTAATCTGGAACAGTCTCAACAAGTGCACAACCTGTGTTGATCTTACTTGAGTAATCTGGAACAGTCTCAACAAGTGGATTACCTATGTTGATCTTACATGAGTAATCTGGAACAGTCTCAACAAGTAGATTATCGTGTTGATCTTACCTAAGTAATCTGGAACAGTCTTAATAAGTAGATTACCTGTGTTGATCTTACCTAAGTGATCTGGAATAGTCTCAACAAGTAGATTACCTGTGTTAATCTTACCTAAGTAATCTGGAACAGTCTCAACAAGTAGATTACCTGTGTTGATCTTACCTAAGTAATCTGGAATAGTCTCAACAAGTAGATTACCTGTGTTGATCTTACCTAAGTAATCTGGAACAGTCTTAACAAGTGGATTACTGGTGTTGATCCAACACTACAACTTACCTGAAGAATCTGAAACAGTCTCAACAAGTGAGCCACCTGAGTTTATTCAGCGCTAAAAAGGGCGCTAACGACTTACCTGTTGAATCACGGACAGGCTCAACAAGTTGGCCACCTATGTTGTTCCACCACTACAACTTAACTGAGGAATTTGAAACAGTCTCAACAAGCGGGCCACCTGAGTTGATCCATCGTTGATTTGGTTGTTCTATCTAAGCTACTATTTAAAAATAACACGCAATGTAATGAAACGAAACGCTTTTGGAGCGCAGCTCCCTCTTCAGCAAATTAAAGAAAGTACAACCTACCTGAGGAATCTGGAACAGTCTCAACAAGTGGGCCACCTGCGTTGATACAGAGCTATAAAGGGCGCCAACGACTCCCACTACGGCTGATCGTTCTCTGTGACATGATTTGCACGAGGTTCCTAGCGATTTATAAATTAGTCCTATTAGCCATATTAGGAATTTCTTCGCATTTTTATCTTAAAGTGAAGAAAAAATAAAGCAAACCAAAACAAGTGGCTTTTTGCAGCGACACAGCTGCTTAAATGGTAAGTTTTGTTTAAACTCTATTACTGAGCTATGTGTATTTATGTGTGGGTAGGTAGATAGATAGATGGTTTATTTCAAATTAAGAATGGCAGCCAAGGGGCTGAAATACACTTAACTTTAACAATTCATTAGTTAACACGCTCATAAAGGTGCTAGTTTGTAGTTTTAATGCATTCTCACATTAAAAAATATAAGAATGCATTAGAAAAGAAATTTTAAATGGCTTCTAATGATATAAAACTATTTTAAAATTCTAACTACTTAATCTAAAATTGAATTGTAAATTGTAAAACTATTTTGATTTCTCTTTGTTTTGGCCCCTCCCTTTGGGAAAAAATGTTCTTGGTCGATTCTATTACTCTATTATGCTATTCTATTAATTTAAAATTGAGAATTATAATTTATATGACTGTTCTGATTTCCCTTTGTTTTTACCCTTCTGTTGAAAAGGGAAGAGTGGTGTAAAGTTGGACCAGGAAGGGGGAAGGGGGGCAGGGGGATAGGGGGGCAGGGGGATAGGGCCTCCATATGGTGGGCCATATTGGGATCTCCCTGAAAGGTGGTGACTTTTCATGCTGGCCGTGTATTAGGGGGGTAGAAACGCATGTTTTTACCATTTAAAGGCCGTGGGTCAACTTGCAACGACTTTTTACCGTGTCCTGGAAAATCAATCCCTGTGTAACATGTCAGGGAACAATTTTCTACGCAACACTGGATTCGGCACTGTGTTGCGAGTTTTTGAATTGGTTTCAAAACGAATAAAAAATAATTGACGCGTGTGACATGTCACTAAAACACGATACAGTGTTGCGCAGGTGCCAAAATTTTTAGCAGCAATTAATGAGAAAATTACTGTGTTTGCGTTATGATCTGGTAATCTAAAAAGCTTCAAGTAACCCAAAACAAAGGAGCTGGAGAGTATAGTTTTTCAAAAAAGCTAAAACTAGTTTTTTTAAATAGCAGAACTTGACTGGGAAAAGTTAGATCGCGGGTTTGACTTGCATGCAGGCGAGGCAATTTTGACTCTAGGAAATTTGACTTCATCACCCAATAAATGTGACCAAGTGTCATTGTTTATTTCATTTAGCGTTAAAGTGTTATTTCATTTAGGGTGAATAATTTTATTTTATTTAGGGTCGAAAAGTTATTTCATTTAGGGTGAGTCATTTATTTCATTTAGCGTCGATTTTTATTTCATTTAGGGTTGGTATTTTATTTAGCGGTGATACAGGCCCTATGGTTAACGTCCTTATTCGAGAAGACGCGAAGGTCTAACAGCGCAAAGGCAGCACCATCTCTTCAGTTATTTTAAGACCTTGAGTGAAAGTCGGCACCGGGAATCGAACCCGGGCCTTCTGCACAACAGACTGGCGCCTTACCAACTGGGCTAACCAGGCGGCGGTTCATGCCTCAAAACAGAGGGCTATGAAGACAACGTGAGCAAACGAGGTTGATAAGTTATAGTTGCAGGGTTCTAACGGGCCCTGGAAATCCTAGAAAACCCTGGAACTTTTCTGAAGCTCGCAAAAGCCCTGGTAATTTGTTTTTAGCCCTGGACGATTTCGTAGAATTTTTTTGGAAAAACTAAATTCGCCAAATGATGCATATTTTCGTTCAAGTAAAAGATTTTAGACTTACTTTTTGCATGTCGTTACTACATCCTGTTCATTAACTATTTAAAAGTTCGTTAGACAGTTGATTGTGAATATTATTATTTATATTCTTGGTTTAAATAGCCCAGGAAAAGTTCTACTAAAAACAAAAAAAACAAGGTCTGATTATGTACAAACCTTTTCTCGGATTTAGTTAGTGATTCGATAAGAAGAAAGCGAAATTTAGTAAAGCGGCAAAACAACAACAACAAAAACTTGTATGCCCGCGGACGTTACAAGATAATCCTGCCCTCCCCTCTCGACAGCCAATCAGATTGCAATACTCTGTCTAGCCATATAATAATGAGAACTGTCCTGTGTGTCGGCGAGAATAGTAAGTACAATAGCTACTCTGTGATCAACTAAAAAGTTGATTGTTTTAAACCATCGCCGTCGGTGACTACGTGCTCTGACGAAGGACAGTAGTAGCGAGAGTTTAAATAGAATTTAACTTCTTTATTATATAAACTGCAGTTTAAAACTGAGTGACATCAAAATGATAAAACTGGTATCCCACTCCCAGTGAAAACGCGATGCTGCGCGTCTTTCCCCGCATACAAACTTGGCTCGCAGCAAAAGCTTTCAATAGAGTATCGGTCACCTATATGATTATGTTCTATCTAGCCTAGAATACTTATCCGGTGTTTTAGGGGTTGTTAAAAGAAATTCTGTGTTAAATGCAGAGCCTGGTATCTTTTATAGGGTTGAAAAACGTCAATGAATGACTGTAGTTAAAATGTCAAATTTCGATTGTATTTTTTTTTTAAGTCAAGTTAGACCGAATGGTATTTTTAGGTGAGAAAATTTTGATGTCTAGGGTATCAAATATCATTATTTAGGGTACTCTGGGGACTTTTCCGAACATCATTTCTACCCTTTTCATAAAAAAATGAAAACATACAGCAATATTTGGCCCTGCCAAAGTACCTGAAACTTGTTCTTATAAAAGTTAATCGAAATTATTAAATTTTCAATCTCGATTATTGCGATTCGCGCGTTCTGATTGGTTCATTCAATCTCGGTTATCAGCTCATATTCGGAGTTCATCAAATATGGAAACTGACTGTAGTGTCTGCATAGCCGAAAAATAGGTTCTGAATAAAATTTAGCTGTTATTTTCAAGTATCGAAGAGTTTGGAAGACTAATTAAATTAATAAAACAATTATTCCTTTCGCGCTTGTTGGATATGAGATGATTTATAGCCAATTCGGCGCTACGCGCCTCTTTGGCTATTTACCATCTCATATCCAACGCGCGCTCTTGGAATAATTGTTAAGTAGTCTCCGTGACATCAATTATATCCTTCCGCAAACGATGTTTACACTGACTGGTTGGAGGAGATAAGGGGGCTTTAACCCGGGAGAAAGGGTATGGGAGGCAAAAGCTTCTGCCCCCACTGACTATACATAGCTAGAGAAAGCCATATATAGTTTGGGAAACGGATTTCATTTGAGCAAAATTATTATTGCGTTTAACGTGAGTCAGATTATCCAGCGAAAGTTACTCCCGGATTATTGAAGGTTTTCTTATAAAATAAACACTCGTGTGACAGCTGTTTTTTGATTACTGGTTTTTACTCGTTTTCTTTTAACTGTTTTAAATTTCGTTGAAATTTTGAGTTTGATGTTCTATTGTACATATGAAATGTTTTGAAATAAGTTATCGGCGAGTCACAGAGCAATTTTTATAGTACATATCAAAGGTTTTGTAAAGGTAGTTTCTACACACTTCTGCCACCATGTACTGTCCAATATTTGTTATATATAAAGTGGTTGTTGTAGCAAAGTCTTCATCCCTTTTACAACAATCATCTGTCGTTTAGACGGTGAAAAGTCTGCAAACGTTTAGTGAATGATACGTAATACTCCATTTACAAACCGCGAACCACCAATTCTGTGCCTTTGTAGTTTTCATCTGGAGAGAAAAATCGAAGGAAAAATGTCACAATATTGGCTTCAACGCTTGTGCTTCATTAACATAATAGTTGGGAACTCTTTGACTGTGAAATTATTGTGCACAACCACATTCTAAAAGCTTATAGATTCTTTCCGTCTAAATGAAACCGGTGCGTAGACACGAAAAGGGCGAAAGGGGTCGATGTTATTTTAGAGAGAATATGAAACTCAGCAGCTTTAACAGGCTCTTGAGTGCCCGGTACTAGCTAGTTCGTATATACCACCAACTTGATATACAGGTCTGCAAGTTAACCTTTTTCATTCCAAAATGTTCGATACTAGACCGGTTCTACCATAGGAAGTAGCTCATAAAATGTCTTACTATTTCGTTGAAGTATATTTAGTACCAGCTGTGATGCATTCGAATTCGGGACTGACAGTTATAACCCCTGTAACCAGGTTGGCATACACACACATTGCGTCGGATACACGTCCCTTTGTTTTGGCACTTGGGGTAGCAGCGGGCTGAGTAAAAAAGGCAGAACGAAATAGTGTGAGGATCAGAAGTATCGTCAACGTTATGTATAAGCTTATACAAAAAGTTAGTACCAACGAAATTGTGAACCATCTAAACGTCTGACAATAGACCTTTTCGGTGTTGAAGGTACTGCTGATAAAAACTGACTGTCGGCGCACGTTTACAGCCTCAGACCAAACTGATACTCCAGCACGGAGGAACTGAATTTTGAAACAAATGAATATGTCCGTCATGCGGATACAGGGCAAGCCATTCATAGCATAATACTGACTCAAGACGTTAATAGACCCCTTCATCGGGACATGAATTACAGAGAGAGTCCGGTAGCAAACTGAGATTTATCAACGATTTCTTGCAAAATCGTATGTCTTGAATGCTCGGCTTTTCAGACAGGGGAAGAAAGTTCGTTTTCTAATCACACACTGATTTCTGGCTCAGTTGGCCGAAAATTACTTGAGAAATTGTTAAAAGTCTATTGTTTTCGAGAGAGACGGTTCCACGCGATCGCTCTGGCAAACAACGCATTTGCAAAGTGACTAGACAGTTTTTGTGTAATTTGCCAAAAATTAGCAGGTGTGTAGGATTAGAGCTGCCCTTTGCTGTCTGAGAAGCCAAGTATTTGAAATGAAATTGTTTGTGAGTAATCGTCGATAAATGACCTTATTTCGCTACTAGGCTTGCTATGATTCATCTATATACCCATGACTGAATAACAAACGTAAAGGGGTCTATTAAACATAGGTAAAAGGCACTCAACTTTCATGACAAATTCGAGTCAGCCCAGGCGCAAGGGCAATCAGTATAAATAAGTAATATAGGTACTAGGCGATTTAAAACTTCCATAACAATTAAACTCGGAATAGGAACACGGTGAATAATTCTGCAACGTATACTTAAAAATACGTAATGTAGAAACACAGTAAGCAACTCTCGTCTCACACTCTGTACCGTGTACGGTTCATAGATACACGGTGAATAGTTTTCAAGACGTATTCAGTTCGTTATATATATATAAGGAAGTTGAAGTCAAATTGTTGTTCACGGTATACAAAGGGGAGTGGCCCTACACTACCCTACACTACACCCCTTCACCCCTTTGCTGAAAACATAATAGATTTGTGTTATACCTTTTTCACATCTTTTGCCGTGCCAGCCGTAAGGACAGGAACACTTGTTGGGAGCATAACACACCCCTCCGTTTAGACATCGGCTGCTGCACACAGCTTAACAAAGACAGAACACGTGTTAGCCGTAAATTTATGATCCAGCAACTTTGGGGCCGATGAAATGAACCCGTTTTCCCGAATCAGCCTGAAATCCTGCGCAGGCTTCGTTTTACATTACAGTAGGTTTACATGATAGCATCTGAGAATAGGTTTTGCTAGTCGGAAGTTAACTTGGCTAAAACAAACTATTATCTCCTTTTGGACTCGAAATTGTGTGCCGAATCTTGTACAAAGAGGGCTATATAAAAAGACATTTCGTCACAAAGAACATTTAGCTTCGAAAATGAGAGTTGAACGTTGAATACACGGATCCCCACAAAAAAACCTGCACTCAAGTTTTAGAAACTAAAAAACGACTTTGCCGGTTTGTCAGGAATAAAACAGATTACCTTTCATGCAGCGTCGTCCTGAGAAGCCCGTCGGGCAGAGGCATCTGTTCGGCCCAGTGCAAAGTCCTCCGTTCATACAAGGTGGATTACTACATACCGCTAACAAACGAGAACATTAAACCATTAAAATAAAGCATTGGACTATTTGGTAAAGCAAATATCTAAGGCAAAACTTGCAAGCATGGACAATTTCTTACGTGTGCAGCTCGGCGGAGCAAAGCCTGGGCGACAGTGACACCTGTTTGGGCTGATACATTGGCCTCCATGAAGGCACGGCGGATTGCACTTTGCTGCAATTAAATAACCCATAACAGATAAATAATTGAAAACTTTTTGCTGAAACTAATTTTACTTCATGTAAACTAAATTACTCGAACGCCTTTTGCATCCGAGAAGTTATAGAAATTTACCGGGACTTGTATAGTATTATTCTTGGTTTCTTAGTTCGGGCTACAGTACAATTGCTGAGAGCAGCTATCTTTTTAAGACCAAGCTCAAAGCACTTCTTCTGTGCTTTAAAACTTTCCTTGTCGTAACTTTTGTCGTACCTCTCTTTTGCATGCATTTGTGTTTGTTTGTTTTCTAAGCTATCCACAATCTTAAGCCATTATTGTTTAAATATATATTTGAAGGAGCCCATGGATCTCTTATTGGTTTCTTTGTGGGCTTCTTTGTCTATCTTTAGCTATGGTATATTAAAAGCTTTGTTTATAGAAGTTTGTATTATAAAAGGCATAAACTTCGCTTCGCATAATATATCAAACCTTGAAGACAACGTCTTTTTCTGTTAGAATCAATAATACGACCTTACAAAGGCACAGTACCTCTCTCGCATTGACTCCCAAAGTACCCTGGGGGACACGTACACTTATCGGGAGCACTGCATATTCCACCGTTCAGGCACCGCATGCGACAAACGACTGAAATACAAGACATAAAACCTTTTTATTCAGATCCTTTGTTTGTAGCAGGAATGTGTATTTTTGCCGCTGACATAAGTACGCGATTTTTAACTGATATTCAGGTACCTCCATCATTTAAGAACAACCTGTGTTGCTAGTTTTCATATTCCTAGACAAGGTGTTGAACATGCACAGTATCAAAAGGTTTGAATTTTTGAACACAAAAACATTTTTTATTTTGTTCAAAATTATTTCAATTTGGTGCAGCGCTGTTATTAAGACTCGTTTTCTTGTAAATAACCCACACGGGTCTCCTTATCAAATAATGATAACTATAAAGATGAAAAAGTGCGGTCGGGTTGAAAAATAACCTCACTCTCAAGCTCGGCCGAAAGAATAGCAACGCGTTTATTCACTTAACTATACATGCACAGATTTTTTACTGTTCTTATACACATAGTTTACATTCGTCCAAAACACACAATTTTGACTATGCACGACTTACAAGGCTTATTTAATGGTTAGTACTGTGCCAATACGACTTGCTAGAAACGCAGTCGCTGACATTGAGGTTAGCTACTACTTCATGTAAACACACAAAATGACGTCCGTCATTGAACCCGTAACTTAATTCGGCTAAAGCCGCTCTTTTAAACCAAGGAGCCTCACTCACATATTTTGATTACCGAGAGGGTGGGTGAACGGGTACGGGCGGGATGCATAAGCACCGAGGGGCCCCACTGACATAATTTTTAATTTGATTACCGAGAGGGTGGGGGAATGGGAGGTGGGGGCGGGATGCATAAGCACAACTTACTTGAATGCGAAAAATGGTGACGATTCTTCGGATAGACAAATTCTGCAGTTGGTATTTTTGGGGGGTATTAAAATTTGGAACCTCTGCCGCTCCCTTCCATCGTTAAAATATGTGAGTGGGGCTCCTGAGTTTTTGAAAACAATACACTGATTTGATAAAGGATAACTCACTATTCTGGCATCTTTCACCATGATAACCATGGCGACACCTGCACTTGTTGTTCTGCACACAAACTCCCCTGTGAAGGCATGGCTGACTGCACAGTGCTATTATAAGAGAAACAACACAGAGTGATTTGACTAGATAGACTTGACTTTGCCCTGGTATACATCAAAGGCCTTGGAAAAGAACTTGATGGAAAGGAGAATAGCTAGGCCTGCAAGTGGGCACACTTAATATATATATCTGCTAGCTCCGTTAACCCTTTTTGTAAGTAGCTATATGTGCTAAACTACAAAACCGCAAGAGAGGCCTAATAGACTTAATCTTGAGCTTTCGAAGTCAAATTTACTTCTGCATTGCACTGAGGAAAAAGAGCTCTATTTGTCAAGCCTGGCAGCACTATTGAAGTAGCCAGGACTCTAGTTGTGTTACTTTTTGTTACCTGGGCACTCTTGGATGAAGCAGATCTTAGTTTCTTGCGTCTGAAGAGCCTTTAAGCATTTTCCTGCTGGCTTGAAACTTGCCTCCAGGTTGCACATCTTGACGCGTTTTCGTTTGCCCGCGCCACAAGTGTGGGAGCAAGGTGACCATTCTGACCAGGAAGGCTCCAAGTCTACTAAAACAATAATAAATGGTAGCATCAAGAAATGCTGTTTAATGACAAATTCAAAATGCTAGGGCCAAAGAATATGTATAGTAGTGAGTCGCGATCGGGAGATCACTACACCCTTTTAAAGGTAATAACTACGCGTTCACACATGAACTCGAACACACTTTTCTAATCACACCGACACATTCAAGAGGTGTAGTAACATATCATACAGGGCACGTTTCCTCGAGACCTGATTAGTACTAACCCAGGATTAATCACCATGACAACCAATAGGTTTTGTTAAGAACCAGGATTTTGAGGAACCGGGCCCTCAGCAACAAACTAACTGCCTTTCTGTCTGGAGTGTGAACATACACGAAGTACATACAAAAGAAAGCACTTTTGCTGACCCGTGTTTGTCCGGCACCAGATAAACAATAGCTTTAGCAGCAACAGTAATGAAAACAATTCTTTGCTTAATTCAAAAAAAGGCTTCAGTGTTGCTTTCTGTTTATGCCGTCTCACCTTCATCTTCAACATCATTATCCTCTTCTCCGGCGGAATCACCGCTCTCTTCGTCAACAACTTCACCGCTACCGATTATCTGAAATACAAAACACAACGAGTTTTAATAAGGTCGACACGCATTTTGACAGATGACGTTATTGATACTGAAAATGGTCTCCTGTTTTTGAAATACTTGTCATAGTTGATATAGGGACTGGATATGAAACCATACTAGTCTTGACGGTGCACAGAACACAAAAGGTTGTGAAATGTAATCAACAAGTAGCCAGTTAAAACATTCTCACTAACACCCTGAAACAAAGAATGCGCAAGTAGTATAGTATGTATGGAATTAGTCGGAAAAAAGGGGGGCAAAAAGGGGGGCAAATAGGGGGGCACAGCTCATTAGTAAGGAGTAAGAGGAGGAGTGAGGAGGAGGAGGATAATGATAACTCTAGCTTAGAATTATAACTATAATTAGATTTAGACTAGGTTAGAACTAAGTGAAGTCACATATAAAATTAGCTTGGTTATTTTCGCTGGTGACCAAAAGACTTAAC
>JAOBAT010135141.1:0-12047 GCA_026413305.1 Hydrozoanthus tunicans | reverse complement strand
TACAGGGAAATTTTAAGTGTTTTAAAAATTTGCTAACAATCCATAACTTTTAGATTAGTTTGAGGCAAAGTTATGCTTGTGATGTTTTTCAAGGTAGATAGACCGACAATCCAAGTTTTGCTCAAACTCATCTTAAGATTATTGATTGGCTACAGATTTTTTTTAAAAATGCAAATTTTCCTGTGAAAAAGTGACGTCATCAGATAAAATTATTTAAGTTAATACCTCGAGAACCACAAAGAGTTTTCACATTTTTTTACCGCTATTCCTCTTTTAGCAAGGTCTATCCACTGAGGTAATAATTTTATTTTATTTTAGAGGCGCCTTAAAGATTGGCAAAAGAGAAAATCTAGGACTTGAACGTTGAAGAACGTAGGTAATTTCTAAAGAGTGGAGGGGATGAGCTAGCGGAATACGTGTCACTCATGAGCTACAACGTTTCTCGTTTGTCAAGTGTCGTGTTCAGCGTGGAGTAATAAGTTCAGCTCAGTAATCATCAAAAATAATAATGAAAACACCAGGCGTTTATATCCTCGCATCCCCTTCCCTCTCGCCCCGCTTTTGTTGGACTCTATTTCCCAAAATAAAATGTTACCTAACGGGCAAGAAGTGCAATCAACAACAGACTTTCCTGGCGCATCCTTGGGACTGACATAACGACCAACCGGACACAACTTACACCGGATACCAAACGACTTTTGGTCATCAAGTGGGTCATCCTGATAAAATCCTCCTGTTAACAAAGCGATTTGTAAGTTTTTAATATTTTAACATTGAAAAAGCTTAATATAAACTCGTAATATATATATTTTGAAAACAATGTGGCTTGCAATAACCTACAAATAAATAAGTGTTCGTATAAAAAAATATTTTTTGTATAAAAATTCAAAATATATATAAACAATGGTGGTAATGAAATGAACGTTGCTTTTAATTTATCATGTTTTTTTATTAAAAAAAGACCTTTTGTACAGGCACTTAAAACAAATATTGACAGAAAGTTGTTTGGGTTTCAATACAGATCCAGCTGTCATGTTTGTACGTTACAAAATACTTTGTAAGGTTAAAGGTGTTTGCGAACTTATTTTAAAATCTTAGCTAAAGATTTTCGCGAAGCTAAGTGGCTCACCGGGTCGGTGCTTATCTTCGGTTTCTGTAATTTTAAGCGAATGCGAGTTTTTTACTCCAAAACTTGAAAACGACGTATCAGCGCAGCCCTAGCCCCATTGGCTCTGCCATTCTAGGGGGCCTATGCCGAAAATTTGTGCCAACCGACCATTATCATTCATGTTTTTTAAGGTTTTATTCTAGTCATATAGTGTATATACACACGAATGTAGATTTAAAATAGCACCCAAAGGCCCGAAAAAGGATTACTGTTGTTGTTGTCGTTGTTGTTGACTATCCTGCACTAGACACTAATCTATCATATCGGGTAGCCCCCTGCTGAACTGGTACTCATTTGTACATCTGAGTCGACTGGAATCAAACAGGTTAAGTGTCTTGTTCAAGGACACAACACATTTGTCTGACTGGGGCTCGAACTTACGACCCTAAGAATACGATTCGAACATGCCAACAGGTCGGCCACTGCGCCGCCGATTCATAACTCATTATATATACTAGGTGGGTTCACACTAGCATCGTAAGTAGGTCTAAAGTATACTTGACGCACTGGCGTACTTTAGAGCAAGGTGTTTACTTAAGAAAATTGCCACTCACACTAAAAGTTAAAGTATATTTTCATAGCAAATTCCCTGTCACTCAACTTTTCAGGGCGCAGGAAATACGCGATCGATATGAAACAAGTCGACTTAGCATTTTTTTACCGTGATAACGCATGCAATCATGCAACCTCATATTGTTCAAATTACTTGTTTTATGTGGCTTTTTATGTTCTTTTTGCTATGGCAAAAATCGGCGGTTCATGTTGTTTCTATCAAGCAGAACGTGTACCGGTTAGAAACAAAGAAAAACAACTTAAATAAGTTCGTGATCGAGGTAGTTGTCTTCTTCAAAAATTTTTCTGTTTAAACTTTGTCTAAACTCGGCCATTTTGCCGCAAGCACAACTATTACTGAACTATAGTTTAGAACTGAAGTAAACAGTGCTGAGCGCCAAAACTGGTATGAACCGTAGATCAAAAACCATTCTAACCGTGTAGTGTTTATCGAATGTCAAAAATGTTGACAGGTGTTTATTGTTTATCTGATCTGGAGGTGTGATAGTAAGATCGTAAGACTGGCTCGATCAGTCTTTTAAGTAGGATGTGGTTCTTTTGATGATACCTACTTTAAGATATCGTACTTTAGGCCTACTTTGAACCCGTTCATACAAAAAGTAGGTTCTAAGTACGGAGCGGGCCTACTTTAGACCTACTTACGATGCTAGTGTGAACCCACCTACTTTAACATGCGTTACAGAAGAAACCTTCAAAGAAATACTCTATGCAGTCGTTAAAGTGAAAGCCAACCTGATGGACACTTAACACACTCTTTATCTGTCTTGTAAGTTCCTGCAGGGCATCGTTCACAAATATCAAGCGATGGATTCGCAGCATCTTTGGTGCAAACGTAGGAAAACTTGCTGAAATAACTGCTTATGTGTCTCGTAACTCTCATCACCAATGAAACTGTGGTTCTGACAGAAAGAAAGTCAAATATTTATGTTAATTTTTTTTTCTTCCATGGGTTGCTTAAAATGTTTGGAAGGCAAATCTGGACTATTTTACGTTGCCAAACCGACTTCATGTACGACAACCATTTTTTAGGGATAAAATGCACTTGGTGTTATTAAGATGGTTCAACGACAGAATGATAATAATGCCCGTTATGAACGCCCTCAAAACATTCTGGTTGCGCGACGTTAGAAATAACTTTAAGGCCAAAGTTTAACATGAACAGCAAACTGACCGACTCTCGTCTTTAACAACTCCCCCCTACCTCATTCTTGTTCTACTCTATATAGTAATGGTTAACTTGAGTTTAAGTGATTCAATGAAATGTTCACACAGCTTACGTTAAATGTTTGCTTATTTCCTTATTTTCTAGTCAGTTAACAAAGTGTGAACAACTTTGACTCCGGAAGATTAGATGTTACTTACACGTAAATGGATAAGTCAGTTTGTTTCATAAGACCTTTGGCTTCAATCGTAGAAACGTCCGAGTTCTCGAATATAATGCTTTGAAAAATGAATGAAGCAAGGTTTCAGCAAACAGTGTTGTTAATTTGATAGCTTATTTTCATACTTTGTTTTTATTAAACTTGATTGTACTATTTTTGAATCTTGATTTCGGAAATTTTTGTTTCAAAATAATTTGTTGCCATTCTTGAAACGGGATTTGGAAAATCGTTTTTGTTTCAACTATTGCTGCACTTCTTGCAGGTCAAGGTGAAAAGCAACATTATCAATGTCCTTTTGCTGTTGAGCTCGACCATCGCGCTGGATTATTTGAAAAATTTTGCAAGAAACAGGAGTTGATGCCGATGTCCTGCGAATTGTTTCATTAAAATGGGATATTTCGGAAAACCTATTTTTAGCGAGAAAAGAAACGAGTGAGCCTCAAAACAGGAGTGCCAACGATGACCTGTTATTATGATGGCACACAAGAGAAAGAGCTCAAACTGTCCATGCAATGCTATGGCAGGACACCCAGCCGGTTTCATTGCTGAATGTCGATCAGTTTTGACAATGGGAAATCCATTTTCCAGCACCTGGATAACTTATCCTTCTTCCTCCGTTTTCAGCGTGGTTCTTTTTCATAAACCAGGTTCACAACAACCAGCTGATTCCATTTACACCCTAAAAGTCTCGTAGATCACAAATCTTAACCAAAACCCCACTTTCGAGGACAACTAAAGGTCATAGGGTTACACGATTTTTACTCACAGAGTATGCAGAGATTTTGTACTAGAGAACAAACTCCACTCAATTGATTGAATCTCGTTGAAAGAAAGATCTCTGTAAAGAAGTGTGTTTCGATATCTGCCTCGTTTCTTTGGTTATACAAAACTGAAACTTGAATGGTGTCAAGGCAAGATTTTATGAGTTCAAGTTGATAAGCAGGTCAAAGGAAAACATTGAACCAAGCGTGAGATCAACTTCTATCGGTAATTAGCTCGTACGCCCGGCGTCGCTCTTCTATAGATAATCTTTTGAGAAAACCTTCAAGTAAACTAGTAGCTATAGAAACGAAAGTGCCCATGAGGAACACTGTGTCAAGGCTCTAGGTCACTAAGTCACACGATTAGCTCTCGTTGTGATTAGCTCATTTTATAAACTCATAATGCTACTGGTTAACGTTAGAAAACTAAACTTGAAACATTGAAATCTACCTTCAATTTCGAAAGACTCGTGACAATATTTGCTTACAGATTAGAGGAAAAAAAATTCTTAAGCATAAAACGTGACCGTTTTGTAAACCTTTAGTTGCATTTCCTTGCTTGAAGCTTTCGGTTTTATTAACTTAAGAAAAACTCGAATGAATAAAATTGTTTACTTAAATAAAACTAGACAGCCGAGTTTCTACCAAGACCTCGACCCGCACACAATTAGACAACGATTAAATCGAGTAACTATTTTATTACTAGTTCCACAAGGCTCACCACTCTTCGAGGACATATGGAAGCCAGAGAGCTGAAGTTCGATGTTTCTTGGTAAAAAAGAACGTTTAATTTAATTCCATATTTCCAGAACTTACAAAAGCATCAGTCTATCGAGCTTTCCGAATATTCTTGCATTCACGTGTCGAATCTTATTGTTGGCGAGGGACCTGTAAGTAACGAAATCACAAATTACACATACACATTTTGAAACCAATCGTAAGATAAAGGCAAGGTAAAAACAGTACTCGATTTATCATTTACTGACGAATCTTTGAAAAATACGAATAAACTAGTGCAATAAAGAGCTTAAAGGTTACTATGTTCTCTCCTGCAACATCGTCTGAGCCCATCGAACAAAGGTAAGGTTTTTTACTTAGTTTTTGAAAAAAAAAAGTTATTATTTGCCACGATTGCCTCTGCTTTCCTTGATGTCGACCTCGTTAGCCAAGCTGAGTTGCAAATCATATTTTAGAAAACAATTCTATTTGTATTAAAATTATGAAATCAGGGCTTAAATTAGATTTTGAACTTCCGCGGCTTTTTTATGTGGGCGCGCATTACGTAAATTTCATTCGTTCGTGCTGTTCTGATACATAAGTAAAAAACGCCGAAAATTCGATTCTGTTTTCTCATATCATGTACATTTATCTTAAGAAACTTCAGTGAAGACTATCGAGAGCTGATCTGTATTTATTTCATGTTCAGTTTTACTTGAAGTAGCATTTGAGTTCACTTTGAAGTTAGCTTTTATTCGAATCTTAGTTTAAAATTTGATTTAAATTTAGTTCCGTTTATTTTAACTTCTTCTGCAACTTAATGACATTTGTTTTGGTTTTAGCGAAAAAATATATGAAAAATTAGGGTTGCAGCTCTCGGCCACCATACTAATGACCAAAAAACCTGGCGCAGTTCCCTCCTTGAAGGCGCGGTCCACCACCGGTGACAGTGGCTACAAAACGAGACCTTGTGGTGACTCCAACGTCACCAAAAAAGCTCCCGCAAACCCGGTCCAGTCCCCAACCTACGACCCTACAACTTTCTACGACGACGACTTTAGTCAAATTGATTGTTCCTGCTCCATACTACAGAACATTCCATTAAGCTTTGATTTTAACACGTTCTTCAATCTACGGAAATACTCAATCTTTATCTTGCTCTTCATCTCTTCATGTAGAAGGACTTCGTGCTCAAGGATACCCGGATACCTATAGCCGCTTTCGTCAACTGTTCTCATTCTACAGCCATCTGGCAAGTCAATGCCTTCTGAACTCATTACTTTCCCCTGTTTCAGAACAAGTACACTGCACGTTTTCAGATCAAACTTCATTCCCATGTCATCGCATGCGCACTGTATTCACAAGGGGGCGTTCATCCTTACCGTATAGCTTCAAATCGTCCATGTATAATAAATGATTGATAGATTCGAAGTCGTTCCAAAGTTGGTATCGCCCTTTCGTTCGGATTAACGACACCGGTATCAGGGACATAACAAACAAAGGAGATGAAAAGCTATCACCCTGGAAAATTAAAGGCTTAGAGAGCTCTCTGCCCACCTTATTGCCGTAACCTTGGCAGGGTGGCTAAGGTGTTGCTAGTACTTGCCAAAGGTGCTACCCCAGTCTCCGTTGGGCAGTGTCGTCCATTTCCCCGTGGTAAGCTAATGATCCAACTTGTCCTACCCCAGGTATTATTATTATCATTTTTTTACTATTAAAAATCATTTTAATCATTTTACCGTTATTACTATTATTATTATTATTATTATTATTATTGTTATTAAAAATCATTTTATTCATTTTTATTTATACTTTTATTAATATTATTATTATTTTCATTGATATCATTATTATTATTATGGCAGTTATACACATCTGGATGCCAGATAAAAAAAGCAAAACAACACAATAGCTAGGCGGAGAACCGTAGCTAGGTCTGTGTATAAATTTACAGAAGATATACTATTTAAAATGTCATACAAAAATCTACTTAAAACTCTATAAATAGTTAAAAGGAGTCGTTAAAAAACAAATAAGCAAACAAAACCCCCAAAGTTCCTAGTATTACGATTCTAATGTTTAGCTCAAAACCTTGAAAGATCTCGCATTGTTCAAGCTGCTACTCAGCTCGGACTTCTGCATCCCTCTCAGGCGTTCTCTACTTCGTTCTACTCCTAGCAAATCAACACAGCTCCTTGAACTAGCCCCTCAGACTCAGAACATCGATTATGATGTTCACTTGGTTGATCTTGTACCCCGGGTATTGCTGTTTCAGTTCCAGACGTAGTGAGGCGTACTTGAGAGTTTTGTCCTTCTCTTTTTCGTTCTCTGTTCTCGACAACTCATCTACAAGAGGGTAACGGTCTAGATCTCTTTGCCCACAATCCTCGCGTCTACTCGGTTCGTGTGCACTTCTGTGGTCCGCATAAACTGGGACACCCCAATACACTGTCGCTTGTTCGTTCTCGCAGAAGGTTTTTGGCTGTGTTGGGGATCGGAGTACCGAGGGGGTATCATTTCGGTTAGTTAGTAGCCTTTGAGAAACTCAAAGAAGAGTATTTTGAGTGCTGCGTTGTGTCGCGACAAAATAATACTTTGTTTGTGCCAGAACACTACACCCTGACAACACATGGGCGACAGACTCCTGGGCCTCCCCACATCCTACATCTTACATCGGGGTCATCGGTTGTCTTGGCTTTCCTTGAGTTTTACAGCTTGGGTGGAAGTAACTACTCGTATAGCTCCATTATCCGGCTATCGTGTGCGTCGATGCCGCCCGTCATTCTTTGATCCAGGAAAAGCACTCACCGCCAAGATCTTCGTGTTCCCAACGAGCCGTCATCAGCTTTCCCTGCTTTTTCCTTTCTTTAGTATCCTCGAAGCGCTTATTGTTATTATTATGATTAGTATTATTATTGTTAATGTTCACAAAGTCAAAGTATTTTTTCGAGGTTCAGCAAAGGTTACAACAAGGATACATATGAAAACTGAACACAAACTGTGTGTTTACCTTTTTGGCACACTCATCCGAGAAAATCGGTGTCATGCCCGAGCTGGGACTCGAATCCGCGTCTCCTGTATTCTAGTCAGGCGTGATGACCACTACACCATCGGGTATTCACCATGCTGGCAACATAGCAAATTAGCGATGTGTATTTTGGCCGCACACGGGTCGCACACGGGCACGACATTTTCTTCGTTTGAGTGTGTATCTAGCTAGCCTCTGTGAACCCGGGTTCAAGTCCCAGCTCGGGCATGACACCGATTTTTTTCGGATGAGTGTGTCGAAAAGGTAAATACACAGTTTGTGTTCAGTTCTCATATGTATTTTTGTTGTTATTGTTATCACCATTATAATTATAATTATTTTAAGACAAGCAGGCTACAATGGCTACAAGTTTTACAGTTCCTAATGGTTGTTACTTGATACTTACAAAATCACTACTTTTGAGTCGTAGAAAGCTCCTTCCTCAATGTACGATATGTTGTTGTGGCTATAAACCCTTGGAAAACAATTTAAGAAAGGATTATTTCTGCAAAATATCTTGAGACTCAATTTATGTTCCGAATATTTTGTCATTGTGGGAGAATTAACGTAAATATACTCTTAATTTTTGTTTTATAAGAAAGTCATCTTTTTCGACATAGGCTGAACGTTCTTAAATGTTTTCGGAAAAATCAGCCTCGAATGCTCTTAATCATGTTCTTAGATAATTTTATTCATTTAAAACTAATATAAATAAAACGAATATAAATAATGCATGTACCATATACAAGAGCTACTTTTGTGTATTATTTGTTTTGTACATGTACCTTGTACTGTATAATATTTTAAAATAGGGAGTCAGGATGGCCGAGCGGTTAGCGCTCGTGCCTCCCACCACTGTGGGCCCGGGATAGAGTCCTGGTTTCCGCATATGGGCTGAGATTTGTCGATCTCAATCTGACTCCGAGGGTTTTTCTCCGGGCTCTCCGGTTTTCTCCCTCAACAAAATTGACACCCAGCTAATTCTATCTGGCTGTGGAGCTGTGCTCCAAGGTTATGCATGGGCCGTACAACGGCAGCAATGTGTGCCTTAACATGCGATCAGCTCGCTAGATATTATTATATTATTATTAAAATACAGTAGCTGTAAGAACTGCGGTTTGGTCAATGAAAAAATTTTGTGATGAAACATTGTTATCTGCGAACCTTAATAAAGAAGCCCACCGCAAAGGAATTTTTAAATAGCAACGTATGAATCATTTGCAATAGGTTACCATAATTACTGAAATGATCTTCGCCTTTTTTAGCCTCGGTATGTTCTTAACATGTTCTTAAATAAATCTTTGGCGATTTTTAGTCTCGTGTTCTTATTAAAAAGGTTCTGATAAGATAAAAAGAAGTAAAGTACACAACCATAAATCAAGGAATTCGTCAATTTGGAAGCATGAGATAAATGCTCGTTTTTTGAAAAATTAAAAACCCAGATTCACACCTATGGCGGAGCACGTAAGCAGTTGCTGTAATTTTTTTTATTATTGTTCGACGCAAGTTTAGCGGGTAGGCGAAATCTATGGAACGCCAAGCGTAACAAAAGTCTAAAAGAAAAACATATAGGTTCTTTCACGAATATATGTTGAAATCTCGATATATTAAAGTGTTGAAATCCCTGTATATATATTATAAGCAGGAAGCTTGAAACATCTGATATATATATACCTCGGCGGAAGCTTAAAACATCCCATTTTTAAAGTTTGTATGTTCTCTTTTATATATATAATTTTTATAGGTTGAAATTATCGATTACTTTCTGGGTATCGATTTCCCGAAATAAAATCAGTCCCGCGCGTACCGTACAGCACGTGTGTTTGATATTGATGACGTTGAGCCTGCGTTTGTTGATAGTTTTTCGTTAGAGTTCTTTCTATTATTGCATAAGCTCGCCGACACGGTTACGGCAACTGATTTTGTGAACATCGCGGCAAAAGTTTTAAAACATGGCTTCTCGAAACTTACTGCAAAAGTTTGTTGACAGCACCTCAAATTTTTGTGAACTACATGACAAAGGTTTGGGAACATCAGTAGTGGCAAAAGTTTGAGAAACTGGGGAGAAAAATGTGACAACTGCAGCGGAAGTTGAAGTAGACTAGCTATTTTGCCAGTTTTTTTTTTTTTTTTTTTGGTATCAGACAACCCCCGTCCAGAGTTTCCTGGATCTAAGATGGCAAAATTTCAACCCATCGCAGCCGTCTATACATTATATAAAAGATACATACAGCTCTTCAACCTGCTTTCTAATTGTACTGTATCAACAATTTCTTTACTAGCTTTCTCTTTACTCACATAAATTCAATTTTTGACCACTTTGTTTCACTTGTTATTGCCGTTATTGAGTTGAAGCCCAGTCCACTGAAAACATGAAACACGTATTTAATAATTTTTCTTCTCTTCAGTTAGCTCTTAGTCGCTTTGCTTATTCCGTACTCACAAATTTGTTGTTATTCAGTAAAAACAAAACCTCTTTACTACAACTTTCTTTAGGAAATTAAAGCTTTAATTCTTCGAAAGTTTGCCAACTTATCATAGCGGGTCTAATTCGACTCTTTTTGGTGGGTTTTCTTAGAATAGATTTTGGTTAAACTAAAATAGTCATGCCGTTGTGTCATATGTAAACGATCCAACATTTAGCGCCACTTTTCGTTAAAAGTTGGCGTGGCATGTTACACGAGCCAGATTTCTCAAAACTCGCTATTTGAAATGTTTTCGAAACCATTTTAAAACTTGCAATGTGTAACCAGGCGAAAATGGCGCGAAAAGTTGGCTCCAGTACCTTGTAACACGGCAGTCAACCATTAAGGCAAATTAAAATCGTTGTTCAAAAAGACGCGCTAAAAGTTGGATAGTGTAACACCATCTTGAGAATAATTACTAGAAAATAAATCATTTTCTTTGCATTTTCAAAGTCAATAAAGCCAAACAAAAAAGCTTACGTGTTCAAAGTACTTTTGTGATCTTTAATATTTAACAAAGGCTGGTGTGGTTCAGAACTAAGTAAATTATATATCTGTGGCGCGTTTATCTTTAAGAACTCATTCAAGGTCAGTTTCGTGGAGTTTTCAAAACACGCCTTGGAAGACCAGCAACCTCTTGGCTGTTGCATGTTTAAGGAAATAGGTCGAATCTAAATTGTTAACTCACAGTTGTTTTAAATTTGGGCAATTTACAACCAATCCTTCAGGAACTTTTTTAATTTTGTTTCTCGGCATATTTCTGCAAAAAAATATGTATGATATACATGTTTAACATTAATGAAGGGTTTATCTTTACTCGGAAACGATAGCCTGTGTAGCGACTGTTTTTGTAGGGGAGAGGTAAATAGAGATTACTTCATGGTTGGTGAACGCGTACGATATTCATTCACGAGTTGTGAAGATCTTCTTCACAATGAGTGAATAAATATCGTACAAGTGAACCAGCCATGAAGTATTTTTTTATTATATAAGTACTGAGATAGTACACAGTGCAAAAACAAATAAAAACAACAAACAAATTATGCAAATAGTTTTTGACAGTCTTTAGTTTAATTTTTCATTAATTCCACTTGCCTTTCTTGCTCGTTCAAACTCTCTGTCCTTGAATATACTATAGCCATATTTTTGCCTTTTTAGGCGTCTTTCAAAGCTTGCAAACATCGAACGGAGAGAATTTGGTTCATATTCTTCGTTGCTATCTTTTTTACGAACAGCAAGGACGAACTCGCTCAGACATAAACTCGTCAAAAAGAAACTTGAGCAAATCTTGAAGAAGCCGACACAGCCATTGCCATTGAATAACCGTTGTCAACAAAGAGCAACTGCGAAGGCGGGAAAACTTGATACAACTTTCGTCACTAGTGAAAAAGATTTTATCAGCGCTATGACTGGCTATACGCTAATTTTCAAACGTGAAAAACATCGTATGACCAATCACAACTCTGGAAAAAAAGTTGATACGAATTTTATTTCTTAATTTGCAAACAAACATATTTCAGCACTTATATAATAAAGTGTCATATTTAACGCGCAAGCAAAAGAAAGACCTAGGAAGAGGAGGACAGAAACAAGTAATAAAATGTCTTATTTGCACTTTAACTGTTAACTGAGAAACAAACAGCAACCGCTTTCCAAAATGAAGCATAACGGAGAAAATGTCCGACATATGTTTTGAATTGAGCGAATGTAAGAGCTGGTTGAATCTGTTATAAAGTAAAAAAAAGTCTTAAAAGTTTTATTACAATGTTTCTAACAAGAAGAGGGTGGCGAAAGCATCGTTACTGAGAAATGACAGCTGGTTGGACCCAAGATATCTGTAAAATTAGTCGGAATAAATGTCGTAGAAGCCTTGCGCTCTCCTACTTGCTTTGCTGGTTTAAACACGAATTCACTGTATCTTCAATTCTTTTATTTGTCAATCGCGACACACTC
>JAOBAT010135130.1:0-12048 GCA_026413305.1 Hydrozoanthus tunicans | reverse complement strand
CTCACAAATTCATAACCGTTCTTTCTACAAGCCTTGTATGCTTGGAAATACACTGTGGGTATTTCAGAGTTCCAGTTATATATGCTGTGTCTCTTGCGCAACACCTTATCCAGCACGTGATAGGCGTCGACGGCCTCTTCCAACTCATTGGTTCCCACATAATTCCAATACGCATCGGAATGCCATTTGAACCTGTTAGCAGCCTTTCGCAGTTTCATCCCCATGAGGCACAACTTCTTCTTTCTTTCATTTTCTTCTTTGTCTACGTTGGTGACCCCACCTTCTGCCACCCAAGGGCGCTCATAACCCCAATGTCGACAGCAATGGTCCAACACTTCTTCATACTTGTCCGGTATAACATCGGGACAAATACACCCGTGATCCACCAACTTTTCTTTGATCGTTCCATACGCATACACGTAATCGCCATCATCCAAAAAGTCACGATCCTCGTCTTGCTCAAATTGTTGACATATCGCTTTCAACTCTTTACACAGTTCCCCTAAACTCTCTTCTTCCTCATTATCGTTCTTCGTCACTTGCGGTTGTTCGTCCTCTGACATCTTGCCTCACTATTGACTGCCAACCTTCCTCTTGACACGCTTTTAAAGCCAACACATATATGTCAGGTATGTGAGGATGATGTGTAAAAATGGCTTTTTGTGCTCTCAAAAATTGATCCAATTCTTTGAATAGTTCTCGTAACTGGACCCGTTCGTCTCGATTAGGTTGATAGACATGCACATCCATGCATTCTTGTAATTCTTCGCATAACCCTCGTAACGCCACCCCCAGTCTCTCACTAACAACTGAATCGGATCCGTCGTGTGTTTCGCTACCGTCGCATCATACTTTCTCAAAAATTTGCACCATCTTTCCGTACATTTTTCAAAGGCCTGTTGGTACTCGGGCGGTATCACCGGTTCGGACACTATTTCCACTCCGAACAGATCGTTACGAATATTAAACGCGCGGCAATGAAATCCGGCCAATACCTATACCCTTGAAAGCGCTCTAATTTGCAAACGTTTAAACATTTCAACACCTCCCCGATAGCTGAAAGTAAGCGTATTAAGTCCATCATCACAAGACACAACTAGTACGTTTTCAATTTTATTTTCACATTTTATTCACTACAAACTCTATTGTTGCTTTGTATGTCGAACGGGCAATGTTTGTATGACGTCATATTTCGTCTCTTCCGTCGCCGTCCACAGCTCTCTCTGCCACTTTTTGATTCCCCAATTCAACCATTGAGAGAAGTCGCAACAGCCTCCTTTGCAGGACATGAACCACCGATTCGGGTTTTTAGGGGTCTTGCTTTGACATAACTTCACCACTTCTCCACACTTGCACCAATAGGTGAAGTGCAAAAAGGGAGTGCACCTCAACGAGCCGTAGACCTGCTGTTTTAGGCTACTGACTTTTTCGGCTACCTCGTCTTCTCCACAATACAAGGGACATTGTGGTACGCTACAACTGAAATACGACCAGCCTGTCTGCGACTGCTTGGGACCTTGCATGGGGGCGTCATGGAAAGGACAGATATGTACATTGGGTGAGGGCATTGGAGGAAGATAACACTGATACGTGGGCACGTTGTTGTACCTCGGAGCTCCTTGCGGTGGTCCACAGTATAACAAGGGGGTTGTGGTTGGCACTGTACGGTGTCTCTCTGAGGTGGAAAGGGTCTTCATCACGTCCGGTTTCCACACGTAGATTTCAGGCAGAGTTCCCAGCTTTTCAAACGGACGGTTATCTGGCGGAGGTTTGGAATGCCAACACACATTATCCCACTGTCTAGCCCCCAAATTCCGCTGCTGCTTGACCAAAAATTAATCATTCTGACAAGGCTCGTCGGTACATTGCTTTATCTTTTCTTCCACATCAGGTTCCAAGCACCACAAGGAGTCCTCCGCATAACTAGCTGCCAATTCCTTCACAGATTGCATCGGTAATTTATGCAATTCTTCAAAGAATCTTTCCACATCAAACGAGGCTTCTTTGGTAATTTGACCCTCTTCTATTAGTGTCGTCACTTCCTGTTTAACCTTTTTCTTTGGCGGTTCCAACAACGTGACGCTTCGCGGCCCTTTCACGTCATGCAAATGAAGACGGTTACTCGATTCGGTGTTTTTCCCGGCTTTTTTTGTGCCTTTTTGGCGCTCTTTTTCACGCTCAATTGCACGGGGTACGGTGACTTCAGCCATTTTGCACTCAAAACTAACAGAAAACCCCCACTTCACGCGTTTTTGTCCACTTTTTACCCGCAAAGCCTCTTGGGGTAACGTCATTTTTGGACTTATTTGGACCTCTTTTGTTCTGGGCCATGTGCTTTGGTCCCTTGGGACTATGACGTCATATAAACCGTTACTGAGTTTTTGAGCTTACAGGCCTCATTAGCATAAATTTCAAAAAGCTATAGGTCTATTTTAATGAGATAATTTATGTGCATAATTACTTTCTTTTCATAAGTCACACATATAACTACTCTAATGGGTTTTTTTTTGTGATTCCTTTCTTTGATCGACAAAATTTATGTGCATAATTACTTTCTTTTCATAGGTCACACATATAACTACTCTAATGTTTTTTTTTTTTTGTGATTCCTTTCTTTGATCGACATTGTTTCAAATACTTGAAAATTAGTTTCGGTATTTTTAAGTCATAGGAACATTTGCAAGGGGTAGAAAACAGTGGTAATATACCACCATCAAAGATGTCAAGCCCCGCAAAAACCTTGTGAAACGTACATGAGCACAAGGCAATAGTTCTTGATTCCTTTCCGTTAAATGCCCGACTTATGAACGGTGCGACTTTTAGTCATGAACAAAATAGTTATGTTAACATACGCATGTGTGTGGTCTAGGGTAACAGAGAAGTGACAACAGACAGCTGTACTGTAGTGAACAGCTTTTTTTATTCTTCTACTGCTTACAATTCGTTGGTATTGTATAGCAGGGCTTGCCGAGGGCGTGAGACTCTATAGGGGGGTCCGGGCCATGTTCCCCCGTGAAAACTTGACAAACTGCACTTGCTGGAATGCCAATTCTGCGTATTTTTAGGATATTTTAAAAAATATTTTTCTTGAGTTACAATTTCTAGCTAATCTAAAGAAAAGTGCATGTCGAAGCTTATATTATCAGTAGGTCTTTTATTTACCCCTTAAAACAATTTATACTGGCAAAAAGCCTCAATAATTTATTATTAGGCTCGACTCAACAAAAAAATAGATGGAAAGTACTAATACGGCCATCCTGTGACCAGAAGCCCGCTTGTGATGTGTCTTAAAACAAAGGTCAAGCTGCTGTAGAAGCTATGGAAAAATGATAGATTTTTGTGATTTTTTTTCATGCTTAAAAATTATATATAATTTTTTACAATTTTTTTTAGTTCTCAAAGTCAGCAAAAGGATTGCAAGGAAGAATAATTAAAACTTACTATTATTGTAAGCATCCCAACCAAACTGTCAGACGACAATGTTTTGTCGTTAAGATCAAAGGAAGAACGACATGTGAGTACATTATCTGTGCATGTACATGAAAATTACTGTCTTAGGGCTCACTCAAATAGGTTTGCCCTGCAACAGACTAAGATAGAGAGTGCCAAGTAGGAAAAGAGAGGGGGAGGGGATGCTACTGAACAGCATGAGAGTTGTTTCCTCGTAAAACCGCTCAAGAACATAAAAGTTTTCAAAAGTTCGTCAAAAGTCTTCGTTTTAAATAGTCCCATTGTACTTCTACTGCTACTTTCTACTTCATGTCACTTTTTGCATCTTTACTTATCTCTCACACACACTCTAAGGGACGGAATAGTTCATCTTGCTTTAGAAAAAAAAAATTTTTGCCCGTTTTAACACATTCTCTTTATGGACTTTCCGCATGCACATTTTTCTTTGTCTGGGGTGGCCCAGCAATACATATTTCTTATGGTTGCTCCCCCCCCTCACAAACAACAAAACGACTGGTCCGTCACTAATCCGAATAAGAACGTCAGTTTGAAAGGGTACTCAAAATTTTCATGTTGCAAAACTTAAAGACTTGTTTAATGTTTTCAGGTGTTTACGAACAACAGATTCCTATTAAGGTTATTGAAAATGAAACTATTGCAGTCCCTACCAGTCGAAAAACCTCAACAGTTGCACCATCTTGGAAACCAAAGACTCATTCCACGGATCAATACACAGAATCCACGGTAGAAGTTTGTCTCGTACATTTCTAGATTCAGAAGAACAAGAAAAAACAAACTTTGCTTGTAAACAAAACAAACAATTCTAGCATAAAATCTAATTTATGAGTTAGGTGCACTATTATATAAATAGAATTTTTTACCCTCACGTTACTCAGAGAAACAGAGGCATGTTTGACAGAAAGGTGTACATGGAACAAAGCGATCTAGTTAATGCAAGATTCTTTCTTTTTTGTTAAATTCTAAATATTATGGTTGGTTGAAAACGTTCCACTAGACGCCCCCAACTAGGTATTAACTTTGGAAATATACAATAATTGTAGCTAGCTCCTATTTTTATTGTAGCTTAACTTTGTAAGAGTCCTGAGAAAGTATTTAAGTGCTCATAAAATGTTTTGTCTTGTTATCAATATTATCTTTAATATTGTTCTTATTGTTATAGTTATTATTGTTATTCTCATTTGTTATTTTACGATTGCCGGTTTGCTTGTCTGGTTCATGACCTCATTAGTGCACAACGTTATTTTTTCCTATAAATTCTATTTTCACTTGTTTGATTGTATTTGACGAGTACAATACCAATATTTATATTTTTCCCGTCCTTAAGAGCCTTATTACATAAACGAAAATAAAACTAAGCCTGGTTATAAAAATCTCCTGTTAAACATTTTCCATGTGTTTCCTTTCTTATCCTTTGATCTACAGAGAAAAAAGATTGATCCAGGAAAAACACAAAACACAAACATGATGTACACTTTTTTGGGAGCTGCTATGGTTGTAGCTTTCGCTGTGTTCTTCTTTTTTCTTTATACTTGCCGGAAAAGAAGGTTGTTGAGGTGAGACACCGCAACACAATTTCCTGCGTCGATACATTTTGAATGTATCCTTATACAAATAGCTTTTCAATCTTTAAGGTATCAGAATGGTTTTATGATATGACGCTTGATACGATTGGGCAACCCTGTAATTGTTTCAGTTATTCAATTAGTCTTGTTTACACAGTCGAAATCAAAAGCAAAATCTTTTTTCGCTCTTTCTCGTAGTTCGAAAAATGCATAATCGTACTGCTTGAAAGGCTCCAAGTCGAAAAATACTGCTCGTAGCTGGCTGAAATTTCGTACAAAGATAGCCAGATGTTTGGAATGGAAAACGGTACCAGCGATATTTATTTTACGATATTTTGCCTGGGTTTGAAATTAATTGATTTTTACTGAACTTTTTGAAGGCGCGTAAACTTTGAAATGCGATAAAAAAATAATGAAGCATTAATCCGCAAAAGCCCAGTACCGTTTCGGTGGCCATGAGGTGCTAAATGATTCGGTTTGTAGTTGATGTCGTTGCATTTTATATTTTTTGAGATGGAGCTCTTTGTTTCGAAATGTTTGCCCTCAAACACAGGCCTGTAACACAAATAATATTTTATCAATTTCAAAGAAAGAATTCTTTTTGAATGGAGAAACTATTAAGGTTTCAGAAAATGTATATTTTAAAGGGGTAAAAAGTATGCTGCGCGCGCTACGAAAGAAAAACTAAAAACGTACCTAAAACCATTCTGATACCTTAACACTTTGAAATATTTTTTTAATTATCTAAAAACTTCGGATAATTCTATACTACTTTGTCAAAGTTGGATTAAGGCAGGAGTACACCAAAACTTCTGTTGGATAGTGAGGAAGTTGAATAAGATATATTGAGTAAAGTCAGCAAACCGTCCCTTCTGGTGAGGGACTAACATAGCTTTGGTTTGAGGACGGTTTGGCGATTTTACATCAAATATCAACTTTAAGATTAATTTTTATAAAATCATCAAATTTAAAATTTTCTTTAAAGCTACCAATCCTCAACAAAAAAAATAAAATACAGCTCAAAATCTTAGATTATTCAAGCTGATTCCACCTCATACCCTTGATAACATCTTAAACAGTGCTTGTTTTTAATATACTCGACAGGAACCCAAAAGGAAGAAATAAATCGGATTCAGGTAAGACCTTGTTAAGGTAATAAACTTATAGTCACACTGATTTATACACTAGCTCAATCATGAGTTTCCACCCTACCCCATCCCCCCCCCTCCCCCTTCCCATCCCCCGCTATTCTAAAACTAGATGCTCTAGGAGTCAGACTACAATACACAGTCGAAGAATCCGAGGCATTAATTTGTTGCAACATCTACAAAAAAGACTGCCATCAATAACATAATGAAAGTGAAAATACCATTTACAAAAATATCTAATAATACATGATACAATGCTTTAACTTAAACTTATCAATGTAGAGTGTGTTGACTTTTCCTCTTGTCCTTGTCGAGCGATTGCTGAATACGACGTCGATGTTGTTAATGAGTGTGGTTTGGACTGTGGTAAGCTAAGAGTTACAATAGTATTTTCCTCTGAGTTTCCTTTAAGTATACTTGAGTTTGATCTGAGTACAGTTTAAAATAAGTCTACCGCAATCGGCGTGTGAATTTGAGAGCAGTTCGAAGGTCTTTAGAAGTAGTTTTTTCGCCATTCTCAACATTATGTTAGATACTGAAGTAGAACTCAATAAATCCTTGCAGGAAAGGAAACTTGCTGAGCTATTATCGGAACATGTGACGACTATGACGAAGTAATATGGTAGTTTGGTTGATAATGTGACTAAAACAGAGCTTTTTATCTCGGTTGTAATAGTTTTTTTTTTGGTTCTAGGAAGTTTTCTTGAGTGTTCCTGTTTATAACTTCGTTAAACCTTTCTAATCTAGATACAACAGTCTTGGGAGAGCTTAACCCTTTCAGACGCACAGGTATTTGCGACTTTTAATAACGATATCGGTGCATCTATGTCAATGGTTTGAAATGCTAAAAATCTGATTAAATGAGCAAAAATTGGAACTAAAAGGAAGCATTTAAATCTTTTCACTCTTTGGATAAGTTTTACTTGGGGCGATTTGTATTTTTAAAAATGACTATTGGGATTTTCAAAGAAGTCTAAAATCTTATCCTAAAAGTAGTCTTTGATAAAAAAAAAATCCAAACCGTCCTTAAACCAAACCTGCATATGCGCCAGGTCAGGAGAAACGGTTTGGTGGTTGAACTAAGTTTTCCATTCATTCAACATCTTATCTCAATTTCCACACTATGAAACAAAAAGTGAGGCTAATTGCCCCCTTCACTCTAGACTTTTTATACCTTCAGTTTCATCAGTGAGATTTCAGCATCGGGTACACAGCAGGAAGAGAGAATCTGCGAGCGGAGAGGAAGATCGACTTGAAATGCAAACACACGAAAATGACACCTATATGCTCGTTGGTCCAAAAACCAGTTCCTCGCTGGAGGAAGAAGTGACTTATGATCAGGCGCAAAACGAAATTTTGAAAGATGTGAATGTTGCAGCTCACTGTGAGTACACAAAGTTGGTTGTATTGGTTGTAGTTTATTTCAGTTCTCAAAAGCAGTACATGTATTTACATGTAGAATAGCCTGCATGACAAGCATTTCCGTTGGGTTTTCGCAATTCTTTTTTTTGCTTATTTTGCAGCTCAAAAAATTAGGCGAGACCAAAAACCGGAGAAAAAATGTAGGCACCATAGGCCATCTATGCTAAAACAAAAAACATAGTTATTACATTGGTTATCACGATTTGTACTGCGGTTGTATGCACTTACCTAGATTGAGTTCATAACCGCCAAAAGCCTTGTACGATATCGTCAGTTCTTACGTTGCAAGTCAAGTTTCTAGGGCCAATGAACAAAGCCTAATCGCTGATTGGTCGCAAGTCGGTCCATAAACTTTCCACACAGGACCGCGAGCGCGCATATACAATAGTTTTGTTCTCTTTTACTGACCTCAAACTGAAGCCGACTGTACAGTGTTGGCTACACTCGGTCTATTTACAGTGAAAGACTTCGCGCAAATATTTTCCCGAACAGACCTTGCACTCGTTTGTTAAGATGTGTGTTTTCTAACACATCCATTTTTTAACTTCCTATTTCAAACTTACTTCTCTTGCATTTCTTCTATTTCTCTATTTCTTTTCACTTCTCTTCATTTATATTCTTCTCGCTTTTTCTTTTCCACCATCTCCTCCACTTTTTAATTTTTTCTTTTTTGCATTATTCATTTTTTCCTCTTCTTTTATACATTCTAGTAGAAAGTTTTAATGTTCTCCGTATTGTCTAGATAATAGTCCTAAAAAAAGCAACAGCTTGGTCAGTCGTTCACCTCACTTTCGACAAAATACCAAAGCATGTGCAGAGGAACAATGTTATGACTATCTCTCCGAGAAAAATACTTACGACCAACCGCCAGACCTGTCAAAGGATAAAACTTTCTGTGAAGATCAGAAGAAAGAAACGAAAAACGGTGCAACCGCGTCAGCTTACGAGACACCCGTTGTCGTCGGTGAGATCATTTTATTTAATGCAGAATAATAGTAGCACTTGTATACTACTTCCAAATACTTCCTCTGTGGAAACCCGACTGGCTTAGAGTCTGATTTTTCATGGTTCATGTTTATCGTATATTGTATTAGTAGTATAGTAGGGACCGAATTACCCCCTTTTTGGGGAGGAATCTCATTACCTCTGGGGAGGAATAAATTATCTTTAGGATGACGTCATGGCTCATGAATAAAATGCGGGAGAATGAATTATCTCTTTTGTTTTCCAACCTCATGAATAAATGCGGATTGTTTACATAAAGTCCTTTGTTATGAAAAGGATTCAAACGGTCGTTTTTCTAAAATGGTGCCAACTGCTTTAATTATGCAAAATAGCAACGGTTTTGATTCGTCGTGATTGGTTCGTCTGTAAACGTATCGTTTTCAGGATGACAGCATGTTTCTATTTTTATCTTTGGACAAGACGCTAAAAAACTAGCAAAGCCAAGCCGTATTGTCATTTCACTTGCGAGAGCAAACTTTAAGAAAGGTATAGCGAGTTTAGAACTTATGCAAATTCAGGAAAGTAATAAGCAAATAAAAAAAACTTAATCCCTATCGTTTTGTTTTTGACAGCTGTCGGCGCGATTTCGCATATTAAATGAGACCGCAACGGCTGAGTGAGTTTTTGAATATTTAATTAGGGCGCTAGTAAGCATACCTGCATTTGATGATTAAACTGTAAAAGAAAAGACGAAACACCAAAGATTGATTTCTAACACATTTTATTCTACTTTTAGTTAATTACACTTCTGATAAAATCATACGTGTAGACTATGTGTTAGTCTATGATAGACTATGTGTAAGTCTATATGTTACACTATGTTAGTCTATGTGTTAGATTATGTTAGTTTATGTTAGTCTAGAGCTCTATGTTGGACTATGTTAGACTACGTTAGTGTATGTTAGTCTATGTGTTAGACTATGCGTTAGTCTATGTTAGACTATGTGTAAGACTATGTTAGTCTTTGTTAGACTAGACTAGTCTAGGTTAGTCTATGTTAGACTATGTGTTAGACTATATGTTTGACTATGTAAGTCTATGTTAGACTATGTGTTAGTCTATATGTTAGACTAGGTTAGTCTATGTTAGTATATGTGTTAGACTATATGTTAGACTATGTTAGTCTTTGTGTTAGACTATGTTAGTCTATGTTAGACAAGGCTAGTCTAGGTTAGTCTATGTTAGTCTATGTGTTAGACTATGTTAGTCTATGTTAGACTATATGTTAGACTGTGCTAGTCTATGTTAGAATATGTGTTAGTCTATGTTAGACTAGGTTAGTCTATGTTAGTCTATGTGTTAGATCACCATCACCACCACCATCACCACCACCACCACCACCACCACAAACACCACAAACACCACCACCACCACAAACACCACCACCACCACCACCACCATCACCACCACCGCCACCACCACAAACACCACAAACACCACCACAACCGCCACAAACACCACCACCGTGGTGGTGGTGGTGGTGGTGGCAGTGGCGGTGGTGATGGTGGTGGCGGTGGTGTATTTGTGGTGGTGGTGGTGGTGATGATTTTATCAGAAGTGTAATTAATTAAAAGTAGAATAAAATGTGTTTGAAATCAATCTTTGGTGTGTAGTCTTCTCTTACAGTTTAATCATCAGATGCTGATATGCTTACTAGCGCCCTAATTAAATATTCAAAAACTCACTCAACCATTTACAGCCTCATTTAATATGCGAAATCGCGCCGACAGCTGTCAAAAACAAAACAATAGGGATTAAGTTTTTTTATTTGTTTATTACTTTCCTGAATTTGCATAAGTTCTAAACTCGCTATACCTTTCTTAAAGTTTGCTGTTGCTCGGCTGAAAAGACAATACGGCTTGATTTCGCTAATTTCATAGCGTCTTATCCAAAGATAAAAAAATAGAAACATGAGGTCATATTGAAAACCGGTTGTTGGTTATAACAATAGCTGTTTTCCATAATTAATGCACTTGGCGCCATTTTAGAAAAAGTACCGTTACAATCCTTTTCATAACAAAAGACTTTATGTAAATAATCCGCATCTTATTCATGAGCTATGACGTCATCCTAAAGATAATTTATTCCTCCCCAGAGATAATGAGATTCCTCCCCAAAAAAGGGGGTAATTCGGTCTCTACTATACTACTTGTATTCATATCGATTTTCAAGGAGATTGAATGCAGATTTTAATTCTAACGAACGGAGATAAAACTAAAAACATATCAAAGATAAAAATATTTAGAACTTTAGTCGTAAATGTTGGAGGCTAGATAAATTGTTCCACTGAAAACAGCATTTGAATGATTTTTTGATTTCTTTAGAATTTTTCTTTAGAGGACTCGTTGAATTTAGCTAATAATTAATGGCTAATATCTTAAACCAGAATTTTCTCTTGCACTTAAACTAAAAGAAGAAAATCTAATGAAGAGGCAAAATGCTTTGTAAAAAGACAAAAGCAGAGCTTGTTCTTTTATAAGTATTCTTCTGCACGGGAGAACTCTTGCGAAAAATCGTAAACTATATTGAGCAACGTGCAATAGGTGTATGACCCTATTCACTTCCAGTAAGGCTCAAATTTATCTGGAACTTAGTTTTTAGTTTGTACATGAAATAATTACAAATTGTTAAAAGGCTCCTTTTTTAATTTTTAGTAACTGATAATAGAGACTACGACACTGTACTCGTAGCAAGTAACGCAGCCAAAGCTACGTCTTCGAGCAACCTTCGTCGAAAACCACCTCCATTCTCTAGCAGGACTTGCCATGGCTTGCGGCAACCAATGGAAGAAGTGTTTCCTCAAAGCAATCTCACCTCAGGAAATGAAGTCAACGAGGAGAACTTAGAAGAGCCCTGCTACGAAATATTGGAAAAAATGGTGACGCCCATAAATGGTATGGAAATTGATTTGATAATTTTGATAATAATTAAACTTTCCTGTGCATAACGTGGTTTAGTTTATGATCTACGAATGGTTAATAGAGCAAGATCCAAACAATAAAAGAGAAATGTGTATATACTGTAACAGACATGTCAAGCATTAGAGTGCAATCACTTATACAACGCCCTAGAAAATTTATACATTTATTGGCACTAAAAAGGCTAAGAAACTCGCGCGCATTGCTACCATCTGATTTTAAAGCCATCATTAAAAAAATGAATTTATCCATGAAAACCCAAAAAAAATTGGAAATACCGAAGGTATGTAACACACTGAGTTAATGTAACAAACTTCAATAAACAATAGTTTGACTGATTTATTCAGGAACCAACAACGAAGACTTGGACGATGAATTTGCTTCAAATACTGTAGTTGCCCAATCGCCAACCACAAAAACTGCGACAACCGTTCCTAAGAAGCGTTCCCCTTTTGTCAGTAACTGCAGCAGCCGGGACTTGCAGTCATCACAAAACTACGCCTCAATAAATGAACGTAATGC
>JAOBAT010135119.1:0-12048 GCA_026413305.1 Hydrozoanthus tunicans | reverse complement strand
TGTGGTGAGTAATATTTCCATGACAAGGTTTACAAAACTTTACAAAGAATGTATGGCTCGTTTTCGATCTTGCCTCAAGCTGTTTTCATATTTTTGAGTGGTAATTTCTTCTTTTAAACTACGTTTGTAGAACCGAAAATTCGATCACTTAGTAGTTTTGATAAGCATTCTCAATTGTTTTTTCTCTGACTCAAGTTGTATGTTATTGAAGCAGAATGTAAACTAAACGTCAGTAGAAACACTTCAATTCTAATCTGGAAACAATACTGTTTCGGAACCGTTTTCTCTACCAGATAACTGATTAACAAAAAAATCAAAATAACTAAACGCAATAAAAAAGGGACGTAACTAGTTCCCCATCTGAAATTTACTGAGGTTGGCAAGTTTTACATGTTAATCGAGCTACAATCCAATCGTTTTTGAGCGATTATGATTCCACTTTGAAGTTCATCAAAAACACGACTTGTCTCGTCTAACAAACGCTTAAACTTATTCAGTTTTTCTTCCTCCACCAAGTCTAAGTCGAAAATTCCGTAGTACGTGACTGAAACTTGTTCAAGACTGAAATCTGGACAGCTCTTCATGAATCATAGATCGGAACTCAAAACCCTTGGTGACGATAAATCCGACTTTTTCACAGTAGCTTTCAATCTTCTCTACGGTTTCATAGAAAAATATTTTTAATATTCTAAGGCTTTCTTTTGGATTAAGTTTTCTAAACGTTTTTTCTATAATAGGAGGGATGCAAACGTTAAACTTCATGGCAACCCGTCCCCCAGTTTTTAGAATTTCAAAGATATTCTTCAATGCTAATTCTTTATCCTCTATCCAGTGAAAAACATAATTCATAAACACAACATCAAAACAGGCTTTCCCCAAACTTGGTAAATTCTTGGAGCTTCCCTCCTTGAACTCTATGTTCTTTATGTCACCAAACGTTTTCCTTGCCACATCGATTCTGTGTTTATCAGGGTCGATTGCCACAACTCTTTTTTTTTGCACCGATCGTCTCTGCTATCAACCGTGAAAGGCTCCCTGTACCACATCCAAATCCAGCACAAAATCCCCTGAGAAGAATACAGCAGAACTTCAGGTGAGCTCAACTTGGGATAAGTGTTTTGCTAAGGACAGGATCAGAACTTGACTCAAACTTACAACCATACGCTTACTGTTTTGTGTCGCGATTTAAAGCAATTGTCTTAAAAAGGTGATATAGTGACAAAGAACTAACACTTGGTGTGAAATAAGTTTAGCAAAAGTGATGGCGTCAAGCCTTAAGTAACTGGGCAGCAAATTGCGGTACGAAATTTCAGCCGAGCAAATAATAAAAACAAAATGAAAAATTTCCAATTCATTGAAAAATAATTACAGTCTGAATTTCTATGGTGGTTCTTTGAAGTCCAGTTGCATTACAGGAAAGGGTTGTTTTGTTGTGCAGTGAGAGCAACAGATGCATATTAAGCAGGATTAATCCAGTGGTTTTTCAACCCAAGCAGCCCCCACGCGAAGAGATCGGCACAGTAGACCAACATCAGGATTTAGACTACTACCAACTCATACGACATTATACTTAGATTTCAAATCGACAAGGGTAAAGTTCTAGCTATTTTTAAACCCAATAACTGTGCATGGGGTCGATTTTTCTGGTTTTGAAGAGTAGAAATGATATCGATGTTGTTTGTTCTTACTATTTGAACTGATGAACCAACTTATCAAAGTGGTGATCGTATTTGCTCATCGTAAACAGTAGAAACGATTGGTGTTATTCATTCTAACTTTTGAACCAGTTGATCAAAACCTGTAAAGTGACATTGTTTTGCTTGTCTTGATGATGTTATTTATTCTAACATTTGGACCAGTTGACGAAACCCTATGAAGTGGCCATTCATTTTGCTTGTCTTAAAGATTAGAAATGATTGGTGTTACCTATTTCAACATTTGAACAAATTGATGAAACTCTATAATGTGACCATCCTACTTGTTTGTCTTGAAAGTTAGAAATGACTGGTGTTATTCATTCTTAAAAAATTCTAAAAACCTTAGAAACAATTTCCGAAAATGTCCGAACGTTTCCGAACACCTCCGAAGATTTCCGATTTTTAAAAAAAAGTTGTAAAAATGTCTTAGAAACGATTTCAAACCCCCCAAAGACTTCCGAATGTTTTCACAGTTTGCAAAAATTTTGTTTCATTTCTAGCAGTTTTCGAAATAATATGGGATAAATGAGTCAAGATATGTAACGCTTTCTCGTGGGATCCTGCAGAGAATTTTAACCTCGATGTCCCAAACATGTAATCGCTTGGTTCCTCGTAAAATCACCTGTGCTATCAATTTTTTCAATTTGCCCTCTTCACGAAGCGACTCGGGCAATTTTGGAAAAGGTTGAAAACACTCGTGAATTTACTCCTCGGCCACATGCATGCGATTACCTATTCTAAACGTTTTTACCACCTCGAATATTTGCTAGCCAGACGTACACTTAAAGGTGGTGGCTTGTTCTTTGGACATTCTCACCACAACGCAATACCAGGCACTGTATCAGACTATACTTTTTGTTTTGTTCGATCAGATATATTTCCAGTGATTTAGCATTGGGAATTGAAACCACACCAACTCAAAACAACTTCCAAATTTCGAGCGAATCTCGGCTCAAAAAAATTCCAAGAACTCGAGTTTTCGCGACATCAGATCTATTAACAGAACATTTATACTGTTCTAATATTGGTGTATAATTGCTTTTGGTTTGAACACGTCAGGATTGAAGATGGCGATCGAGAATTGGTGATACTGAAATGGGTTTCAGTAGCCGGCAGGTCACTGAAGCGATAGAACCGCGTGCATGAACATTTTGAAATACTGTTTTTGATAACTTAGTTTTTACAAAATTGATTTTAAAAAGGCAGATGTCCTAAAATTTGACTGCTTTATTTTTTTTTGTCTAAAGAAATTAGAATCAGTGCCATTCAAGTGGATTTGAAGAAGCAAATGTCGGAAGAAATTAAAATCGATAAAATCGGGTAAATCAAAGCAAAACAGAAAATTGTTACTAAACAAAAGAACTGACCGAAAAAAAAATCGTTCTTGTACCCACTTATAGAAGCTTCTTTAAATATTTTAGTTTGAACGCCACAGAAGTTCTCCGAACTAACCGCGCCGACGTGCACCAATATTTCTTGGCCAGTCGTTAATCTAACTGATGACCTTTCAAAGTTTTGCGTGAAGTAAATACCTTCATTTGGTTTCAACTGCTCCAGAAGTTTAAGGCCTCCTTTAGATTGCACTTTTTGGGAACACTTTAAGTAATCTTCAGCTTTTTTTAAGGTATTCCTCTCCATTTGCAAAACTAGTGACGAAGATATACTGATGCAAGCGATAAAATGGTACTTCTATTTCTAGTTGTTGTTCTGAAAGTAAGAGACTTTTGGTCAGGTTTAGATGTCCGACATATTGTTAGGTAACAAATCGAACCAGGACACTTAATGTCACAAAATAGCACGAGAGATATTTCTATCGTCACTTAGTCATAACAAAGCAGTTTAGTTTGCCCTTGGCCTAGAGACAATATAAGTAATACTAATTTAACCAAAATCAAGTAATTAGTTTTTGACAGTCAAATCTTGTAAAATTTGTTAAGTGTCATCAACAACCAATGAAGAAAATATTAGCTTTAGCTATAAAAAGTCGGGATTAGGCAGGTCTCCTGTTGATTCAAAAAGTGCTACCACTTTAATCTGCGAAAACTGCTTCTGTCTTTCAAATTGATACACCGTGTTTTTCTTCCTTTGGAATGTAATTTCGAGACACTGAAAAACTTTAATTGATTTTGTAGGTTGTGCCCCTGAACAACGTACTGTTTGGTAGTCTTTCGTGTTCCACAAGTCAAACAATTATGAAATTGCGATTAGTGTAATCCTCGGGAAACCAGCTTTCTCCCGACATGAAAGTTATACCTTTTCTTTTTGTATTTTGCATGAACCGCTTATCAAGTGTCTAAAGACCAATCAGGATTAGTGTGTAAAAATATATAACAAGGAGGTAGTCAGTTGAGTTGAGCAGAGAAAAAAGACAACAAGAACAGAATGTGAAGTACATCTCTGGAAGAAGACAGAATGTAAAGAACATAGAGTTCCCCATTGGGCAGTTAATTCACGACAGTAAAGAGCGAACCGGTAATTATACACAGGAGGGTTTTTGACAATTTTTTTTTCAATTGTAACATTTTATGATTTTTGAATATGCGGAACAGTTGGGAAATATCTTTCGATATTCGAAATATCCATGTTAAAATGTAATTTAGTTTTTGAGTTATAGCGAAAAAAGTAATATGGCCAACTGAGACGAGGTGTGAAAGTGTTGAGAGTGTTTGTAGTAGAGCATAGTTCCAGCCTAGCAATTTCGCCGCGGTGTTTGGCTTCTCTTTGCCCGTACATGAGCAAAAAAAAAATACTTAGCCGGGTAGGAGTTTAAACATATAAAGTCATTACGAGACGAAATTTAAGCCACACACCTCGCACTTTCCCACTCTCGTATGAAACCCAAGTGGTTGCTGTATCACGTATTTGTACGGAGCGACAACATCGTTCTTCAAGTTTGTATTGTTTTTGCTTTCGCAGTTAGATTTAGAGTTTGGCACTGATGTTTCAAAGTTGTACACAGAAACAGAAAGACCAACACTTTTATTCCTCGTGCGGGGAGCGTAATTTATGCAATGTTGAAACGTTACAATCGTGAAAGTATTTTTAGATAGTTTGACATAAATTCATTCAAAGGTGTGAACCACAAACACCTTTATGCAAACAGTTCTTCCTTTTTTCTCGAGTTCGATTTTCAGCAAAAATTCGTGATTTCAAAAAGTTTATTCTCTCTTAGTATTTTATCAATTCAACTGAAATTTGGAACAATGTTAGAAAAATACCTCAAGTCCAAAACCGTGTCTCAGTTTTTCTTTAACCCGTTTACTTCTTGAGTTAGAAGGGTTTATTTCGAAAAATTAGTGAGTTTTCGAAAGTCAAACTTCAAAAAATCACAATAATCAACAAAGCAATTAAAAAGAAAACTGAGACACAGTTTTTGACCTCAACGTGTGGTAAACAAATTGCAACAAAACACCGCGGTAATCGTCTTAACGTGCGGGCGAATAAACACTCCGGGAAAAACGTGTAGTTTTCGAGAAAAACGGTTCTTACTTGTTTTCGAATAAAAAACTGTAAAAAATAATTGCAGAGACCAAAACTTTGTTCTATTACCTTTCAGAATATGTATAATGTTTTGCTAAAAGCGCAGATTGAGTATCTTTACAGCCGCAATGAAAAACAGCACTTAAAATTTTCCCGTGTATCCTTAAGCGAGTGCTCTACTCAAAGGAACCACAATCCTTTTAATTCTAACAAGTGGTGCGAGAACAACTTCTCTATTTCTGCCGTGAAAACTCGTGTTATTTAAGAAAATTGAAAACTACCGCTCATTTTTAGGGCCTACGTACATGAGACTTTTCATCCCGGGATAACTTTCTTTTTCTGCTCTGATGTGGATCTAGTCTACGCCGCTTACAATTTTAACAAAGTATTAGCCGGTTAAATTTACCGAGCGGAAACTGGCTATGGCGCGCCGTTTGTTTCAAAACTATTTTGCCATCTTTATGACAATTCACACATTTTTTTGCTTCTTAAACAAGGTTTAATCCATTTGGTTGAACTTGTTCCTTCTGTTAGAGTTTGATTATTTCGCTGAACTCTAGTTTTGTGTTTCGAGGTCGCTTTTGTACCGTGTTACAGCCGACTCACACATTTCATCGGATGAAATAATTTCACCCTGACGAAAATTCACCCTGATAAACACAAATTTCACCCTGGTTTGAATATTTCCCCAGATACACACAAATTTCACTATGCTGAAAGTTTTTCACCCTGTTAAACACAAATTTCACCCTGATTAACACAAATTTCACCCCAGTGGTTAACACAGTTTACGTCCTACCGGTCGTCATTTGATACCGCTTTTAGGCTTCTTGATCAAAGTTAGTCTTAGGTCAATGCACAGTTTTTACTCTGATAAACACAAATTTCACCCTGATACACACAAATTTCACCCTGGTGAAAATGTTTCCCCTGTTAAACACAAATTTCTATGGAACGCCATAGCTGTTTCAAGTGACAAGTCATCATTATATTCAGTGCATTTATCGTTATGATCGGTGCTAATATCATTATATTCCGTGCTATTATATTATCATTATATTCGATGCATTTATCGTTATAATCGGTTGCTAATATCTTTATATTCGGTGTTATTATATTATCATTACATTCGATGCATTTATCATTATAATCGGTGCTAATATCGTTATATTCGGTGTTACTATATTATCATTACATTCGGTGCATTTATCATTATAATCGGTGCTAATATCGTTATATTCAGTGTTACTATATTATCATTACATTCGATGCATTTATCATTATAATCGGTGCTAATATCGTTATATTCAGTGTTACTATATTATCATTACATTCGATGCATTTATCATTATAATCGGTGCTAATATCGTTATATTCGGTGTTACTATATTATCATTACATTCGGTGCATTTATCATTATAATCGATACTAATATCGTTATATTCAGTGTTACTATATTATCATTACATTCGGTGCATTTATCATTATAATCGGTGCTAATATCGTTATATTTGGTGTTACTATATTATCATTACATTCGGTGCATTTATCATTATAATCGGTGCTAATATCGTTGAATTCGATGCTATTATATTATCATTACATTCGGTGCATTAATCATTATAATCGATGCTAATATCGTTATATTTGGTGCATTTATCATAATGATTGGTGCTAATATCATTATATTCGGTGCATTTATCATTATTATTACATCCAATTTGAAGTCACAGTCAATCTGTGCAAGCTTAAAATTAAAATAAATTAAACAAAGAAATTTCAGAACTGTTCTTCTTCGGCCAATCAGACTGCAAAAACGGAGACAAAAATAACCTCAATTCTGGAGCTTTGTTGCCCAAATTCCACATTTCCTGTGTTTGAGAACTTGTAGGTTGGGACTCGTCGCCAATTTATTGTGAACTCATTTCATAAAGATGTCACACATTTCGTTTTTCTCTTTTATTTCCTCTGTGCATGCCTTCTTATCTTACACAGCACATGTTCAGCACATGATCAGTATGATATAAACCGGAAGTATAATAATGGTGTGACCGGAAGTACAACATTAACGCAACACACTACAGCTTGCAAGGTTAACTTGTAACAATATCAGAAAAAGTTGATTGGTGGTTCGTCTTTGTTCTAGTCAGTCGGCGATCGAATATAATGGAGACAAAACAATCACAGAAAGCTGACGAATATTTGAAGATTTCCAAAGACACGCAACTGAAGGATGGTCTTAAACTATTGGAACATGTCAAACCAAATGAAGGTATTTAGTAAATGCGAAACTAGTTAACTAGAAAATACTTTGCCATTGTTCATAGTGAGTTTTGTTGTATACAAAACAACATCTCCCACTGTACATTCTGGCGCTCATGTTTCCGTGAAAACGATCGAAATTTACTCCATTAAGTTGCTACGTGTTTCTTAATCGCTTTTTAAACCATATAATTGGTGCTAAAACCTCAGTTTAGAAATTTAAAACTCTACTATTATCCGGTGTTTGACAAGAACTGTAACAAGAGTTCAGAATTGCAAATTGAAACAACTAATACAAAGCATTCGAACCTTTTTATGAGCAAGGCCTTCTTGTGACATCTTGATTCTCACTGGAATCAAAGGGAAATACTGCTTGAAACGCAACAGCAGATAGGAACTTATAAACCAATGAAAGTATAAATGATTGTGCCCATCCATAAAGTAGCGCCCACCTCCGAAAAGAAAAAAAGCTTATTGACACTCATAGTTAAGTCTACTACTATAGAGATGTGTTGATTATCTCATTTCCTCAGCGACTTATAATGGATAATACCATAGTCCAACAGCCTAGTAGAACGCTACGACTTACAACTGGAAATTCCATGTGGGAAAAGGTTTTTTTAGTTGAAAAATCTCCGCTCGGCATTCGCATTATAATTACTCCTAGGTCAACAAGTCCATTTTCAAGCCTTCTTGAAACTGTAACCTTTACAGCAGTCTCGTTATTGTTGCTCAAAAAAGTGTAGATGAGAAAGGACCCACAAACTCATTGTTACCTTTCAAGTATATTGTTATATTTATGACATTATGTTATCTGACATCAATGGCACACAGTGAGAGTGAAATTGATTAGCCCAAGTTAAGTGCCAAAATTATTAAGCCTTTTTTTATTATGTTCATGCTAAACACAGTTGCTATTGGCTGAAAATTGTGAAAAGTTAATTAGCGCCCAGCCTCGAAGTAGCACCCACCTCGATTAAATACCCACCCAAAAAGAAAAAACAATTTAAGTAGCACCCTGGGCGCTAAATCGAATAGATACGGTAATCGTGAATGTACATCATCAACAAAGGGCGGAGCGCATCATAAACAAATAACAGGACATCAACAAATGATAGGCACTTCAGCAAACGACAGGTACATATTCGGCAAGGGTCAGTCATGTCACCAACAAATCATTAGCAAATAACAGGTCATTATCAGCAAATGACACGACATCATCAACAAATGACAAGAGATTATCAGCAAATTACAGAAACCATCATTAAATAATAGTCACTTAAGCAAATGAAGCAACAAAATGCATTTGTGTCATCAACAAATGACTGGCCATCATTGGCAAGTGACAGGGTATCATCAGCAAACAACAGGATCTCATCAGCAAATGACAGGACATCATCAGCAGAGAACAGGACATCAGTAAATTGCAGGACATCATCAGCAGATGACAAGATATAAGTCAACAAATGACAGTTACATCCAACTAATGACAAGACATCAACAAATGACAATCATATCAAACAAATGATAGCATATTATCAACAAATGACAGAAACTATCACCAAATCACAGTCACATCAACAAGAGACATTTGTCAGCAAATGACAGGACACCGGCAACAAATGACAGTCAAATTCAAGAAATGACAGTCACATCCAACAAATGACAGGACATCATCAAATGACAGTCAACTCATCAACAAATGACAGGACATCATCAGATGGTATAACACCATCTCAGTGTCCTACCTTTCAACCTTGTTTAACAAAGCCATACATGTGCAAGGCATTGTCTTACACACAGGCATAGCAAAGTCACATCTTGCTCAATAGTGCCTACGAAACATCAAAATAGTTGATCCATCGGTATAACGATACTCGCGATGCATAAATTATTTTGATGTTTCATAAGTCATATTTGTACTAGTGTCAATATTTCAATACCTGGAGGTTTGAAGGAACCTGAATCGCTTTTTTTGGGAAGTTTTTTATTACTACATACAACGAATTTCAAAGGAAGAAATAATTTATCTTCACTGACATTTTAGCGCTTTAAAATTTCTGCCTTTTTTAACTGGTGCGCCTTACGTTTATCACATGTTATATTCATTTATTCTTTTTCAGCTCTCCCTAGCCTGGATCAATGGCTAAATATGATCTAACTCTTCTAAAGTTCTTCTGTATTACTCGCAGGAGATTTTGTGCTTGACCTTGGGTGTGGTACAGGGAACCTTTCACGGGTGATTGCAGAGACGGTTGGTGCAAAAGGAAGAGTTGTGGCAATCGACCCTGATAAACACAGAATCGATGTGGCAAGGAAAACGTTTGGTGACATAAAAAACATAGAGTTCAAGGAGGGAAGCTCTGAGAGTTTACTAAGTTTAGGGAAAGCCTGTTTTGATGTTGTTTTTATGAATTATGTTTTGCACTGGGTAGAGAACAAAGAACTTGCATTGAAGAATATCTATGAAGTTCTAAAACCTGGGGGACGGGTAGCTATGTTGTTCACCTTTACCTTCCCTCCTATTTTTGAAAAAACGTTCAGGGACCTTAATCCAGAGGATAATTTCAAAAAAATAATGGGAATGCATTTCATTGAAGATTCAGTGAAAATCGAAAGCTACTGTAAAAAAGTAGGATTTACTGTCACAGAGAGTATCGAGGACCACTCTGTTATTCATAAAGGGTTGTTTGATTTTCTTGCCTTTCTTTCAGCCTCTACTCATGGTAGCTTTGACTTAAACTTGGTGAAGCAAGAACAATTAAATACATTTAAAAGTCTTTTGGACAAGACAGGTCGTGTATATTGCAAAATTCCGAATGCAATCATTGTCGCTGCAAAAACGAGTGGTTTGTAACAATTACGATTTGAGCTAGGAATTTTTTTGAAAAATCCTGGACAAGCATCTTTGTTTCTGTACCTGACTATTTAATGTGTGCAAGATGATAGCTTGCATTAAGTTTTCAAGTTTGTTCAAACAAGGTTTGTAAATGTTTGGTGAAAACTTCTGGTTTCAGCCAGGTTGTTGTTTTCATAAAGAAATACTGGTAGAATATTCTGAAATGACGCAGTAGGAGGACTTTTCGTTTCCTAAGTTTCACTTGTTTTCTTTTAATTACTTTCAAGTATAACAAGTTAAGGCTGCTTTTTTTAAATTAAAGATTTGTTTAAACTTTTAAGGTTATTTTGGTGCTGTGGAAAGTGTTCTCTAGGGAAAAAACATTGATGTATGTAGCAATTTAAAAATTTTACCAAGCATTTTGTAAGAAAAGTCCTTACGGTTAGCAATGAACTATCTTTTCTTCTATACACGAATATCTAAAGTGAAAAGTGTTGCTTCACCTAGCTAGTAATGTTCGGTGATGTATAGATCAGCTTTTGGCCAGTTTGTTGTTTTCAGAAATAAAATGTCTATTAAATTGTTGTTCGACTCAAAAGCGCCATCAGAGACACTGGCTCCATTATCTAATACACGCGTACGCATTTTTTTGTAAAAACGACTTGGCTCAGATTGGCAAAAATTTAAGAACTATTCAAGAACAAGCCTAGGATCGGCTGACTGCTTTATTCAAAAACTTTACTGAATAAGAAATGCTTGGCCTTTTTTATTCAATACCGAGCAAGGATTCAGCAATCGCCCATCATGCAGAACGTGTCGGACACGATTTTCACCCAAAATATGCCAGTATATTAGAAAGAAACGCGACCAACTTCAATAAACGCATTTTTCTCGAGTCACTGCACTCAACACTAGATAAGAACACGGTGAATGAGCGCAAGGAATTTCCACGACCATATCTCCCACTTTTAAAACCCCTTGGGGGTGAGAGCTGAATGACTATTAATCTCAGCGTCACCGCTATATGATAATTATTCTCTCCTGACGAAGGCAAACAGTGGTTGCTGAAAACTTGAGTTTTTAAAATACTTTTAGGATTTTAAAATACGTGTTTATCGTTTTTATTATTTTACAAGTATTTTAACAATTTTATCCGGATCACACTTTAAACTTTTTATCCTGCATTATTTTGAACTATTGAGCCAAATCGTGAATAGAAATAATTGGTGTTATTCATTCTAACTTTTGAACCAGCTGATGAAAACCTATGAAATAACCATTCTTTTTCCTTATCTTGAAAAGCATAAACGTCTGGTGTCATCTACTCATTCGGACTTTATTTTAGTGTTATTTGGTTAATGCTATTGTTTAAATGTCGTCGATGAACAATAGAGGAAATTTCTTTGCTTTAACTCTTGCCTCGTAACTGTTAAACGAGTTTACTCCAAATGATTTCACTTTGTGCACCTTCAAATCTTGTTAGATGGAAGTAGCGCTCTTTAACTATTTACGTATTGTTTGTATATGTGAGTGTCGCGTGTTGGTATTTTTAAGTGGTGCTATTAACTAGCTAATTGATATTTCACTGGTTAATGTTTTAACTACCTCAACTAGACGCATGAGTGCGTGAACTCGCGCGCGCTTTCTGTACTGGTGTTAAATTATGCTAACTTGCATTAGCTGCATCCGAGGCTAAGTATTTGTTGAATGTGACTACGATGGTTATTGTTGAATACCAAAGTTAGTCATCTGCTCTATGTAACTATTTAG
>JAOBAT010135108.1:0-12049 GCA_026413305.1 Hydrozoanthus tunicans | reverse complement strand
ACGACAAATATGATCACGCGCAATCGCTACTCGTAGGCTATCACTAATAGCCTATGAGTAGCGTAGCCAATCAGAATTCGAATGCAGCATTCATGATAGACCACTGGTATGATTTTACTAAAATCGATAATTGTGCTCAAGATTCAACAATTATTGTTTGGAGTTGATTTGTTTTTGTCTTTGAAACACTCATGCCTTCACAATTCAACTGTCTGCCGTATGAAACTTCGCAACCATAGGCAGTAATGTTTTGTGAGAGAAAACTATAGAATGTAAATGACAATGATTGCGAAATGTCACTCGTGACGAGAGCAGAAAATTATTACATATAAACATTTTCATGCTATAAACACCTTTTTGTGTTTCTCAAAACAGTTATAAGATGAGTTCCAGTCAATTCTGTGTATTACTAGCAGTTTTAATCAATTAAGAAACTTTTTCATTCGATTACCAGTGTCGTCCCCCATTAAGATAGTTTTCGAAAAAGCGCGAACTTCGCCCCCAAATAATTCGCAGGGGTTTCATCTTTTTTTCTCTTCCAAACTTGCGGTAAACAGCTCTTACAAGTTAATTTTTTTCGGAGAATACTTAGGCAAGTCAAGTACAATAGACCCAATAACCCTAACCCTAACCTAACCCTAACCCTAACCCTAACCCTAGCCCTAACCCTAACCCTAGCCCTAACCCTAACCCTAACCCTAACTCTAGCCCTAACCCTAACCCTAACACTAACCCTATCCTAACCCCAACCTAACCCTAACCCTAAACCCTAACCCTAACCCTAACCCTAACCCTAAAAAAAAAACTTATAGCACTGGTGAAATCAAGAATAATCTAAATAAGCTATGTCCCAGTCAACGAATTTACATATGTTCATAAAATTAGACTGGTCTGTCAAAACGCCGTGCCATTTATCAAGTGGACCGATTTGGACGCTCCTAGTTATGGGCTCCTGGCTTTTCAGCATTTTTTATCCAAAAATATCTAGGGGAGGAGGGGACGAGGTCAAAATGACACGCCCAGAGAGAGTAAGTAGGAGAAACGTCTCTGTACCCGGGGGGAACCTGGAGGGTTCGTTGGGAAATGGAAAAGACCCTAAAAAATACCAAGGCGTAAAACGTTTTTACCCTTAAAAAAACTTTATAGCAACGGTTTTAAAAAATTGACAACAGAAAAAGAAGACATACTAGCTTTGTTTTTGCAAACTTAGAAAATACCGTTTTTCTAATAAAATCTTAACCCCTAAAAAAAATACCAATTTGCCAAATTTTTCTCCCTAAAAATACAACGAGCATCCATACCATACCAGCAAAGAGAGTGAAACCTCCTTTCTTCCCAATCCCGGGGTCTCGGCACACCCGAAAAAGGGCTATCCGGAGGAATTGCCCGTATAAACTCTCCATCTCGCAAAGAGTTCATTGCCGGAGACACGGACCGTCGTTTAATTTGGGAATAACTCTAGTGAGATCTATAACTAATTTTGTATTCAAGTATTTAAAAATATCTTTTCTGGCATGGTGTTTTCCCCTCTGCTGAAAACCATTTTTGGGGACCGTTTTAATTAGGATATGCGTGATAAAAGGGTAGAGATCAGGGGCGATATTTTGCCACTTGAATTTGAAGCCTCAGAATGTCCCTGAATTTTTTAAGCATGGAGACTCAAAGAAGTGAGAAATTGTAACCTTTAATGAATTTAAAATGGCAAACTTAACCCAACATCCGGGAACTCGCATTTCCCAGAAGGCACAGCGAGCGCGGTTGCCTCCCTTTCAAAACTGTCTTCATCATCAGTGAGCAGCACGCGGTCCAAGTCGAGGCTTCAGACCAGAAAAGTTTCGTTCAAGCGAGGCTCTTTCTTCCGTTTAGCTGTTTTTATATTTAGCCAGCTTCTCTGTCTCGATTTCACGCGTAAACAGAAGGACACTCATTGACACCGGCAAGGATTTTGAACGTAACGTCGCGAGTTGAGGGACGGCTGCAAACGTAAACATGTCGATCGAGTCGCCCCAGACACTTGCTCAAACTTCGATTCATCCGCAAATAATGAACTCGTCTGAATCAGACCATATTCCAGTTTCGACGGGGGAAGAACTCAGCGAAACAGGAGAAACTACCGCTCAGATCGACCAGCAACCGAACGATAGAATAACTACGATTTCTACGATGGAGATTACGACGGCTGAAGCAATCTCGGTACCTTCCTCGTCGGAAGCAATTTCTGTAGGGACGCAAGTAATCACGGGTGTCCAAACTTTAGAGAGTGTAGAAAATGAAACAAATACGGCCGACCTTCATTTAAGTGGAGGGGACGCGGGAACCGGATCATCCCATCCCGCGAGCCTTACAGATATCGGCATTTCAGTTCTCCCTCATGCACAGGACGCGTTGGCAATTGACGCGCAGGAAAATACTATTATTTCAACTGAGTCTGCAGCCGCGGCGACTGTCGGAGATACTGTCAATGTTTTGTCACAGACACAACTGCCCCTAATCCCAAATATACCCCCATGGGCAGGTCGGTTGTGTGACTGTGAAAGGATAGGTGATTCATACAGGGGGTATGTGACAAACGAGGTAGAACTCGATCTAATCTTGACTTTACACAAACAGCACACGAGTACGTGTTGGGGGACTCGCCAATCCCCGTCCTCGGCCAAACCCTCCATCAGGCTTATGTGGCGTTCCCAGTATGTGCCGTACGATGGGATACCATTTCTCAACACAGGTGAGACGGCTTTGCCTTGAGGGGCCATTGTAACTTACTGTCTAGATAACTGAGAGTGAGGTACGAACAGACTAGATTAATAAATACAAAACTTATTTTTATATGCTAGTTTAGTAGTTACACCGCAATATTTTCACTTTCATCCTCCGCAGTTTGTTAAACGGATGATCAATGACAATTTTAAAAAAAACAGTAAGAACTTACAGAAACATACAGGCGAGTTTTATAAGAAATTGCCATTAAACACTGTCAACAAGCCCCGAGTTTGAGTTGAGTGTCTCATGGCTTTAAACATTCGATTCAGTTATTTAGTTATTATCACTCATAAAAGGAAAATGAATTTTGAGCTCTGATAAATTTGGTACTGTATTTCAGTGACAAAAAAAATTATTTCGAACATCGCTGTTTTGATCAATGTTTGTTATTTTTGGGTCTCTTAAATACAGAACTTTTGAAAAACTTTTTAAAGTTGTTGGAGTTGGTGTCATGGTGAAGTCACGAGCCTCCACAAACATCTTGACGTGACTGCCTTTGGAATGAGTAAATAGTAAAACTGATCAAATGTCATAAGTTTTTCAAAATGAAACACTTGCTGCAGTTAATACGCTAACATTTAAAGCCCTACTGTATCTTCTATCAGAGTCTTTGAATGAATAGTCAGCATACAGATTGTTGTGAGGTACAAGGCTGCAAAATCATTGTATTCTAAACTCACCAGCTACTTAAGTTTATTGAGAACACAGTGCAAAGAATGGTTTTTATGTTTAAACCTGATGTAAACTTTCGGGGTTAGAACACTCAATAAGTTTAGAACCTACAGTAATCTGCTTTGAGATTTGTTCCCTCAACCTCCTGCATATTTACATCAGGTTTTATAAACACAGAAACAATTTTAAATTTCATCAATTTTCCACAATGCTGGCTTTTTTTTATGTACAAATACAGTTCCCTATATTATTTTGTAGTTTGCCCAAAATGTCGGTTATTTTGATTGACACCATGTTTTTTGTCATAATTTATGGCATTGTTGGACAAAATTTGAATGCCCAATTAGGATAAACTAAAAACAACTGCAAAATAAAAATACTGTAATCATACTTCCACTTAAATGTTCAGCAAGTATTTCTATGTGGATATGTATGTTAATTGAGTCAAACCTACTGCTGACAATTTTTTTGCTCTAGTAATGTGATGCACAATGCAGGATTCAAAATAGCTGATGGCTACTTTGCGATCCTTCTGGCAAACTTTGTTTTCGAAAATTTTGCAATTTAAGAGGAAGTGATTCTATGAAGGGAGAATAAAAAATTGGATAGCAGCTTGTAAGATCAGAGACAAACCTGATTTCTTCGCCTAAAAATGACTGCATTTGATAGATGAGAAGCATTAACTTTTATTTTTTGCTACAATATAACGTAAAACCTGTTCATGCCAAAAAAGCTGGCCAAAGTTATAGTCTACATTGAACAGCCTACAAAATAAGGCATAATTATATTCTAAACATTAATTTGAACCCTGCAATGGCCAAGCAAAAAGCTATGATAGAAATTTGTTTCCTGATAAATTTAACAGTTTCACAAAATAGTTTACCTAGATACTGTAGTACTTAAGGATTTGAGTAGAAAATAAAACAAAACACCACCCTTTCCCCCAGAGGCAAACTGGTAAAACTATATTTTGATCATTAAAAAAATTCTTATTTTCTGATAAAAGGAAGAATGATTAAGCTTTGCAAAATTTAAACATTTCCAATCACAGTCAGTTAACAAAAAAGGGTTACTGATTACAGGGCGGCGAGCAACTGTTATGGAGTGTCAGTATGGGCCTAGGAGAAAAGGAAGTATAAACAAGAAACAAGTGTTTCAGGAAGATGCACCAGGGGTTCTCTCAGTCAAGAAGCTCCACAGGCCAACATGCCCTGCAAGGATTTACATTAAGAAAGTACGAAAATTTCCAGAATTTAGGATTGATCCAAACTTGGAAGGAAAAAATGTTCGCCAGGCTCAAGAGCGAGCACTGACAGCTTTACGGTTAGCAGGGATTGAGACAGGAGGAGAAGAAAGGTAATTGAAATCTGGAGCTGTATGCCCTGTTCATTTCACAAGAGTGTGTGTTTCTCAGTTCAAGAGTCTACAGCTGTAGCTCACACAGACCAGTAAATAACTGTTTTTAATTGTTTGTTAACAAAATTTTATTTACTGTGTCTCAGAAGCTAAACTCTTTCAGCAGATGCTTTGATATCTCTGGTTTCTGCAGTAGTGTGTTTAAAGTGGATGAGAGTCTTTGACTTTCCCAGGACAGGCACTAATCCATCACAGGTTGGCCCCAAGTAGAAGCTGAGTCGACTGGAACAATTCCAGCAGAGTGTCTTGCTTATGGACACAACACAGCACTTGGTCTGACTGGGGCTCAATCTTGCGACTTGAGATTTATGAGTTGCGTTGATCAATATTTATATCAAAATTATTTACACTGACAATGAAAAAATCTATTTGTAATGAAATTATTAGTATTTGCAGACTCTATCAAATATGGCAAACGGCAATACTGTAATTACAGACTGGACAGATATTTGAATTGATGGTGGAGGGGAACTTCGTTTGTTTAGTTATTATTTATTTATTTGTTTGTTTAGTTTTTTTTAGTTCATTAATGTTTTTGTTAGTTTTTTTGTGAACTGTGAGTAACAATAGAAAAAAATGAGGATATAGTTTAATATACAGAAATGTCAGAGAAATTTCCCTACTTTAAAATTCACACATAAATTATGTTGTCTAGTAGAGGTAAAAACTTTTTATTATGGAGCCCCAAATCCAATATCCTTGGCAGTTACAATGCATTTTTTAGAACTGTTTAAAATCTAGTGTTTACAGTAGACCAAACAAGGCCTTCTTCAAAAATAAGCTTTGTTGCTTCTTATTATGTTATACTGTAGATTTTATATGACTGTATAATTAGTTGTTTTCTTGACTTGTTATCAGTGTGAAGTAAGGAAGTCAATTCAGTTAACATAATTTATTGCCTAAAAAGCATTTTGCAACTCTTTCATTTTAACTCTAGAGAATCACCAATACTACCATCCATTTTTAAAGACTAGTTTGTCACAGACAAGATACTAACCACTTGAATCATAGGTACACGTAATGTATCTCTCCCAAAACAGTTGCACAAAATAGGCATGCATAATTATATGTATCTTGTTTCTTATGTCTGTGAGCACTGCAGTCATGCAAAGTCGATCCAATCTCCTGGACTCCCATGCAAGTATTACCAAATCTCCCGGATGAGAACAACTTTGAACCCTTACACCACTATAAACTAATGTCCTGTCTCCAAATGTACCCCAATCAAAACAATTTCATACTTCAATGCTGGGTCCATGTTATAAAAGAAAAATCTCCCAGTTTTAGATCTCCAGAGGTTGGTATCTCTGATGTTGTACTAGTAAAATAGTTGCCACTTAATTGTCTTAAGTTTCTGTTTGCATCAAATTGATCAGTTTTACCAACTGGACATTTCGACCAGGTTCTATGTGCAGCTCCCACTACCTGTGGCCCATGAGTACCATGATGTAGATGACATTCCAATGGTCACACCTAGCTTTGATGGCTCTCCTTCTCAACGGCTTGACCCCAAGGTTGTTGATAAAGTACAAGAACTTGTAGCCCGAGGGGTTACAGGCATCTACACTGTAAAACACTGCTTGAAGGAGTTTGTTGAGAAGGAGCTGTTCGCTGGTCAGGATTGCCCCCCAAGGCATAACAAGGCCTTTTTTCCAACAATCATTGATATTCAGAACCATATTCACACAGCGCAAATGGCTTTGGCAACTGGAACACTACTGCCACTCCCACCAGTAAGGTTTTATTGTAGTGCTTGCTGGCTCCAGAACTGCCAACGCTTACAGCTTTATCGTATGATACATAGTTTAAAGTTTTTGCAGCTTAGCATCTTTTCACACAATTTTTGCTGAATTGAGAAGCTTATATATCATTTAATGATATGCATTTTATGTCACAGGAAAATGAATGTTTCTTACGATGAGCTCTGTGCTTTAAACACAAACATTTTAAGACAACTTCCAGCTCTTTTTTACTTTTATTCCACCAGCTTTGCTCTGAAATAACATGTTTACTGGGGGAACAAAGCTCCCTGCCTTCCTGCTTTTGACAGTCTTGTCATACCATTAACACTTTTATGACATAGAGGGCAAATTAAATGTCTTAGAAATGTTTTCCAAAGATTTTGGGAAATATCTGAAGATTTCCGATTGCTTCTGAATACCTTCGAAGATTTTTGTAAAAGTAAAAAAATTGCCTCAGAAATAATGTGAAACTTTTTCCAAACATTTCTGATTGTTTCCTGAGATTTCAAATGTGTTTTTACATCTCTGGCAATTTTTGAAGAAACTTGGAATATATTAAATGACTTATGCAATGCTTTTTCATGGGATACATGGCAGGATTTGAGAGTTTTGCCCTCATTGTCATAAACACATAAATGTGGGTTCATCATAAAATTAATATCTCTTGTTTTTTCATTTTTTTTTAAAGTTACCTTCATCACTTTGGAAAAAGGTTTGAAACACTCATGAAGTTAATCCAAAATTATATTTGGCCCCATGTGATAACCTATATACTAATAACCCCCTCCTCCTCCCCTCTCTAATAAGCCCCCTGTCTGGAAGGTCAAAAACAAATGAGGCCTCTAATGGCCAATAAGGTTGTTTTTGGTAAGTTTTTCTCTCAACTCTCATGTTCAAGTTTGGCAGGTCTGGAGCTCTCTTAGTTTAGATACGAAAATAAATTGTATTGTATCTTACAGTGTGTTATAAATACATATATGCAGCTGGAAACATGCAATCATTTTAAAAGCTCTTCAAGATTGTATAACAATAGTAATGCAGTTAGCTTATAAAAATATGCCATAATATGTACATATATAATATATATAATATAATATATGTTTCTTGTATTTATTCCCATGACAGACAATGATTTCAATTTATTTATTTATTACGATTTTCTTGCTATTGTAAAGAACTGCATGCAGTCAATTTAACTGTTGATTGCCCTGTCACACCCTTGCTCTGCTTTAGAACTCCAACCCATAACAGTATAACCAAATGAGGTGTTTGTTCATTAGATCATAACTAGTATAAATCAATATTTCTATGATTACATGTAGTTTGAGAGAATTTTGTGTTTTATCTTCTAGAGCTTTTGGACAATCAAATTTGAAATTCTCGGCACTATAATCAGCTTATTTCCTGTTGTTTTGAGGGAGAATTTAGTTGTTGACATTTAATGCTTTATGCAACCTACTTTAAATACACACCAAATGCTTTATGAGTCAAGGCTAAATGGAGTGGTTAATGAAAGCTGAACTGCTTGTGTACATTTTCAAATAAAGTTTTCTTATCTCAGCTTACCAATCTGCCAATTCCTGCTAACCAGTCAAAAGACAGGTCAACTCGAAAGCGAAAGTCTGTTTCAGAGAAACAAGTGCAAGGCTCCCAAAGTCAGTACCAGACTGCCCAGGCCATTGCCAGCCTACAGGAGTCTGAGAATAGCTCACAGGATGACCAGGTACATCAATCAGTTACAAGATGTGTATGTAGCTGTTGTTTCAGAAATATCTAGTTCTAATTTGAAATGAAATTTAAATGAGTTCATACAATTGAACGAGTTGTAGCTCTGAGCCAGATTGCACAGATTGCTAAAAGGAAACTAAAGTCGAGATACATACTAGGTTGGGAGTCTTATACCCTCATTCCTCTGTTTGTTGGCATCCAGCTGAGTGATAAGTTTTCAACTTTAGAGTCCAACAGCTGGAAAGATTAAGAGTATGAGGCTTAGTTGGGAACAGAAAAAGTTCTTTTCCCTTATAAATAAATTCCATGGTTGATAGTATACAGCTGAGTGAGCAAACTCACTGAACTCCTTTTAAAACCACATATTCCATAACTGATGTCATCCATGAGGTATAAAAATTATACGTCTGTCAATGTAGCACTTGTTTGCTTTTCAAACCAACAGCCTTGAAATTATTGTAGGTCTCTGAAGATGTGCTCCAGCATGGCAGACAGCAGCAGCAAACAGACTATCAACACCAATTTGCTGAGCAGATTCAACAGGTCCAAGTAACAACAGTCAACTCAGACCAGCCACAGATTGTCATCACACAGAACCCAGCTGTAGGCCGACAAGATGGTAAGTACTTTTTTAATTTAGTTTGATTTTTGATATAATATTGTATGCCAAAACATATTATTTCGGTTTATGCATATCTCTAACTTTTGTATTTTTCTAAATTATATGCTAAACTTTTCCTTGTACAACTGTTCATTCATAATTATATATAATGTAACAATGTACAACTAGTTTAAATATATATGTATATGTATAATTATACATATACATATATATTTAAACTAGTTGTACATTGTTAGCTACCACTAAGTGCCAACAAGCAATTCTAAAGAGGCAATATGGTGTCACTATGGTTACCTCCAGTTCTAATTGGCTCATTCCCCAAAACTGTTGTTGCAATTTGCCCACACATCTTCCCTATTGTTACATTGTACGTTTCGTTTGCTTATATCTTTTAATCAATAATTAATCTCCCCTCACCAGTTACAGGGATATGTACAGCAGCTCTGTAATCTGCTGCCTCGTTAGCCCTCAGGCTCAGTCTCTCAGCTGACTCCCTGGTGATAATGATATTTCTATTAGTAAAGAATCTTAGTGGTAATAAATTAAATTGAATGGCTTGCAAGTGTGTTTTGCAACACACTGCCTCCTCAGCCTAAGCTATTTGCGGGTGGCAATGAATTTCTATGTATTTTTGTTGTTATTGTAATAAAAAAAACTTACGGCTCTTCTGACTTTCTTACCATAACATAAAAAGGCCTTTAATAGGTCTTTTTAGGAACTTTCTTAGGTTTTGCAGTAAAAAAAAAACTGGAAGTAAGCTTCCCGTCATAATTTAATGTGCGTGATGTTAATTGGCCTGTTTGGATGACGTAATCTGACAGGTTTGTTGTTGTTTATTTATTCTAAAGGTCAAGTTGTTATTGTTGTCACCAATAACAACATGTATGCTGGGCAGACTGATGGAGAGGTCCCTACAACACTTCCCCTTGGTTCTCTTCAGCCATCCCAGATCTCCTCACTGGCCTCTGTGTCATTTGACACATCCACATCTGGTGGACAGACAGTTGCCTACCTGCCACAGTCATTGGACAGTAACATTCAGCTGCCAACACAAGATGGATTCATGGCACAGCCACAGGCTGGTAGCATCTTAACAGTGCTTGATCCAAGGGTCACTAATGCAGCAACCTCTGTGTTGGGTTCAGTGACAGCTGCAGACACTGTTCAGCTCCAAGTGATGGCTAACAGTCACCCTGGAACCACATCAGGTATGTATATTAGAGGGATGGTCCTGTTAGGGTCATTGTGGAGTAATCTTTGTGGAAGAGATGTTTTTAGAAACAATCAGGAACCTAAGCTGTATGATGTAATAATGGTGAAGAAATTAATTTAGTGATCTACAATTGAAGAGTAAAGTGCAAAAACGACGTAAGTGACTTTTGATGAAGTTCTCAATTCTCCCTACATTATCCCTATTATCTCTTGATAACCATTGGGAGAATTTAGTGTTTCATACAAAGTCACTTACATCGTTTTTGCACTAGGGTCTTCAATTATTCATCAAAATTTCTGTTGGAAGCAGATCAGTCTCATTGACTCAACACAAACATTGTACTGATTATACTATAACCTCGGCAAAAGTAAACAAAAAAATTTTAAAAGTCTCAACTAATTATTTTGCCATGTTTTAGTTATTGTACTGATACAAATATTGGACAGATCAATTTTATGGGTTTAGCACAGCTGTTTTGCTGCTTCCAACAGAAGGAATTGAAGTTCAGTTGATATAAGAAATTGTCCATGACATTTCACTGAATTAATCCACTTGTTATTGTTGGAAAATTATTGCTGTAGAACTGGAAGGGTTAAAATACAAGACGCAAAATGCTTTTTTACATTGTCTGCATTTTCAAATAAGATACAATTAATATTATATGCAGACTATACTTCAGAACTTAAAACTTTTCTTGTTAGTTTAAATTTTGAGATGAAAACAAATATTGAAAAAATGTATTTTGGAAGGAAATATCTATCTTACCATGAAAAGTTTCGATTCACTAACATATAATTTAACATGCGAATAACTTGCTTTTGGTTTTGACATTTTTCCCAATTCTGCCTAAGCTAATACAAGTAGCTTTACATTTCTAACCTAGCACATTAATTTTTCTGGCTAGAGACTTAATCTGAACACAAAAAAGAATAACTAAAAGCAAATTATTTGCACATCAAATTCTATGTTAGTAATCGAAACTTTTCTTGGCAAGAATGCTGTGATTGATGTTTCATAAGATATTGATGTTGACACGAACTTCAATACCCCTGGTGTAAAACTACTATCAAATTATAGAGTCACAAAAATAATGCAAGTTTAAATTAATTTCCTCTGCTGTATTACTCTTGAAGTAAACAATAATTTTACTGTAGGTTCAGTACACAAAGCAAGAGTACAACCAGAACCGAGATTAAAGCAACTGTAAAAGCTGCTTTAACAAATGAAAATAGTATCCATCCAGTTGATGGTCTTGTTTTGAAGGTACATCAGCTGCTGTCATCAATGTGGCCAACGCTCTTGTCGAGGCTAATCGAGTTGTGCCTGCCCAGCTGCCCCTGCAGTCAGACCAGGGTCAAGACGCCGAGGACCAGACTGAGCCAGCTGCTAAGCGACCAAGAACAGTTGTTCTTGACCTGGCGAGTTTGGTGAAGGATGCAGTCTTCGATACGCAGCAGGTACAGTAATAACAAACTAACCAGATCCAAATCGTGACCACTCCAAGCAGCCTTGAGCGAAAGAGAGAAGCCTGTTTAAATTATGTTTTTAATCTGTTGACCATGAATGCAAATGTATACCACAAAAAGCCGCGCCTCTCCAATTAGCTCCCTGTCTGGAGGGCCGAACATTGTAAAAAGCCCACTCTCCAATTAGCTCCCTGTCTGGGGGGCCAAACATTGTAAAAAGCTGCCCCTCTCTAATTAGCTCCCTGTCTGGAGGGCCAAACATTGTAAAAAGCTGCCCCTCTCTAATTAGCTCCCTGTCTGGAGGGCCAAACATTGTAAAAAGCTGCCCCTCTCTAATTAGCTCCCTGTCTGGAGGGCCAAACATTGTAAAAAGCTGCCCCTCTCTAATTAGCTCCCTGTCTGGAGGGCCAAACATTGTAAAAAGCTGCCC
>JAOBAT010135097.1:0-12051 GCA_026413305.1 Hydrozoanthus tunicans | reverse complement strand
GGCTGGGCCCTCCCAGTGACTTTCTTGCTAACAACTGCAACTTTTTTTGAATAAGAGTTTCAGATTTTAGAAAGAATTACAAAACTTCAACTATGCCCCCAAAATATTTTTTTTTGCTTCCCTCGCCAATGGTTCTTCAATATTATACAGACTAACAGTAACAATACAGGCTTTCATATGTGATACGAAGAACAATTCTTCAGTTGGTTGGCATTCACCGGTATCTTTGTATAAAAAATCCAAACATCCCGAGTACTAAAAGACGATTTGGAAAGTCTGATAACTGAAGAACAGTGTAAAACTACGAGCACGCTGGCGTAAAGCTGAACAACTTTTCAACTCAAAAACATTTCAAAATGACGGTCTATAAAGGGCTTTAATGTTACCTTCGTTAACTCCAACTGCAACATCTGAGAGAAGTTCCTCAGTGTTTTTAAAAGCATTGTCATCGCAGTTCGTTCTCTCGAGATCTTCAAGGATTTCTTTTAAGCTCGGAGGCCTTGGAGCAGGAATTGGATTTGATTTTCGAGACATCGGTATAAGCTTCTCCAAAACCATCACAATTTTTTTGTAAACAAATAAGGAACGACCACGTTTTTGTTATAGTCGAATTTTTTAAAAAACTCTTGTTATTTCCGCCATTTTGAAATTCTTACGTGTACCAAAACTTGCGGTCAGCGGTTTATGTTTGGGTGACTTTTCTACTCCATGTCCGTTTGAATGGACGGCCGCGCACCTGCTCACTAAATCACTTGCTATGATCGTCGCAACTTAAGGTAATAATAAACGTTTAAAAGTAAATGGTCATCTCAGGGTCGGCGGAAAGAATCAATGTCAGGAACCTGTTTTATCTGAAATATGTGCACTTTAGTACTTCATCACATTGAGATATTGAGTGATCTTCTCTTCGAAATGGCCGGTTTCGTTTACAAAAATAAAGCGCAGATTTAGGGGAGGAGCCGGTCGCCCCCCCTCCCCTTTTTTAGTGGAACAACTAACTTTTATAATTTTACAGTCACTTATTGAGAATAGGCGATAATTTTACGTTTTTTTTATTGATCTAAGGAAATGAAAACACTTATCATGATGTTTTTTTTTCAATGGTTTATAATAGTGAGTCACTGGGTCTTCTCATAAAGCCGTTTTTAGCAACTCCATGTTTCTGAACGTACGCCTTTTAAAATAATCGTGATGTGGCATCAGCATTTCATTCTTTATAAGAAAGGGTAATCCAAATGTAAAGCTTTCAGACACGTTATTTTGTGTGCCTTTAAATGAGTCAGGCTAAGTATGTGAAACGCGTGTAGAGTGTTAGGGACCATGGAGCTATAAGCTGTGGGGGCTTTAGCCTCACCAATAAGTTTGCCGAAGAAAACTAACAGAAATTGACAATGAAGGAGTTGGCAACTAATTTAGTTTGGACTAATAGAAATAAACGCATTTCCGGGGATCTCAGAAGTTCGAAGTTTTAAAATTACCCCCGGAAGCCCCTAGAAGCGAGGCGGCGAGGGATAAAAAAAAGTAAAGTGGTGCATTTATATAGCTCCCTTTCCAAACTAATGCTCAAAGGCGCTTTACAATGATTAGTTTACCCCCAGCGGACCGGAAGCACAAAGAGGCACAATTGGCAGCCGCTTCAAAGCGGTCCGTGTATGCTGTACTCATTTACCGACCCCGGAAGGATGGAAACTGAGTGGCCTTTAGCGGGAAAGAAGGTCGCCCAAATTATCGACCAGGGACCGGGGACCTCGGGATTGGGAGGCAGAGATCTCACCACTGCGCCAACCCCTCCGCTACTAATGTGGGTGAGGCTGACGGCCCCCTTCCCTAGGAAAAAGGGATCTGCGCCTGAAATAAACTCCCGCCTTAATGCAACAAAAGATCATTCAAGTATTTTAACCCGGGAGGGGTACCACCATATTTTTTAGAATCAGCCCCGTATTAAACCAAGAGCCTTTCCACGGGCACGCTTTTAGATTCTGCATATCATGTTCGGCTCAACACGGGGGAACCTAGCTGTAAAAGTAAAAAGGTCATTTTTAAATTGGTATTTTTAGGATAATTTTTAGACCGAGACGTATTACTTAGGGTGAAAAATTTTTATGGCTCAGGATTTTTTAGGATATTTTTGGGGACTTTCCGGCGGTCGTCATCACCACGAAGCCCCCATCCCCCGGGATTTCAAGACGAGAGTTCAGAGTTGTATAAACGATGAGTTAAGACATACAAACCAGAAACTTATTCAAAGGGTTTTATTGCTGGTATGTTTTTGGTTTACGTGCTTATCAAAAAAGCAAGGAAGACGACACTATATAAGGAGAGTTTAAAAAAGAAACAGAGAGTACACCATTAGTGATACGTCTGTACTATTGTGATTTATTGTTCAAAGAGATAACTTTTTTTACACCCCCAAACTTAAAAATATTTACAAAATGCATTATCTTTACAAATTTTTGTCTATATATCAGAAATCCAAATAAAATGCCTTTGATGCATTCACCCTTGGAAAATTACATGAAACACTATGAAAACAAACCAGGAAAGGGTGATTTTATTTTTTCTGCTATCTACTTCGCATTCAGTGCCAGTGCGTCTATCCGCCTGGCCTAACCTTACCTAGATACGTAGGAACATGTATACAAACACACACACCGGCACAAACATACATACAGTTTGATTCCAATAATTCGAACTCGGATAATTTGAAGTAAATTTCGTTTCCCTTGGCTTTGCCTCAGTTTTCTTAGTCATTTTACCTCGGATAATTCGAACTCGGATACTTCGAAGTCCCCGTTAATCAGAAGTAATTTCTGTTCCCTTTGACCGGATTTTACCCAGACAATTCGAAGTTTAGTTACCGGCTGAATGAAAAAGAACAGACGCTGTTGGAATTGGTATATTCATCAAGTAATTACGTTCTAAAACAGTTCATATTTTGACGTGAAAACATTTCACAGCTCGTTAATCCTTTTTTAAATGTTAAAAACAGTTCACAGTGCGTTTTAAAATCCCTCTATGCGGGCAAGCTTTGAAACGTCGACGTGATGAAAATCCATAGGCTACGCGTCTTTATATTGGTCACCTTTATACTTCTTTTTTGTTTTCTTAGAAATTCAGAGACGACGAACTGATCATTGATAAGTGAAAATGGAGCAAATAAAGCTATTCAAAAGTGAAAATGGGTTTATTCTTGATCCCTATAATTCTAACCCCCGATAATTCGGAGTATTTTGCATTTCCCAAGGTTGAGACTTCGAATTATGGGGGTCCACCTGTACTCAAATATGCAAATACATACAATCATTCAAAATACATACATAGATGTATAAACACATACATGTACGTTTACAATTGCTGATTGATCAGTAACGCTACAGATCTGTTTCAAGAATGCAGTTCTCTCTCGTTAGGCACACACACAGATACATACATACACCAAAACATCCATCCAAACATATATATACATGCATGCACGCAGCTATTACTAAAGGTAGTTGTTATTCAGTCATCCTCATCAGACAGACCTCTTATCTCATCTTCGTCACCTCCCATCGCCCTCCAGAACGCAAGCGCAACCTGTAATAACGAAGAAAAACTTAAAATTTACAAGGACACGTTCACGTGATCATATGTGATTACATGTTTGGATAGTCGAGGAAGGTAAGTTTTTACAATCAATGATTTTGTCGTAATTCTGGTCAAACTCTTGGCATGAATACGTCTCAATTCAGTTTGGGCACATATTTGCGCTTTGACGCCAACTGTTTAAACATTAGAACCGAGTTGACTCTAGTATCATGTTTTAGTTTGGCTCTGGCATAAAGATTTAGTTGACTGAAAATGTTATATAAAGCTTTAAAGTTTCGGGATCTAGAGAGTGCTAAGATGATCCTCGAAGTTTGAGATGCAATAAGAATAACTATGAATGTTAAAACTATGATGACTGACCTTTTCTGCATAAACTTTTCTCTCCTGATGAGGCATGGATGAGGCACGCTCTGCAGAACAAACACAAGACCTATAAATTAATCAACTAATAAACTGCACGTGGCTGTCACACATCGTCCTGGAATATGGTCTTGGAATACCAATGGCTCGCTGCTTTTGAGCGAAAGTCACTGTCAAATGGCAATAATTATGTCTTATACATGTTAAGTGATAGACAGAAAGTCGTTTCTTTCCTAATATACAATAAGTTTTTTAAAAGTACTTGGGGTTTACAAGTTGACGCTCGTTACTCAACGTTAAAAAACAATAATGTTTTTTTCAGTTTCTGAGAAAAAACAGCATGTATTGGCAAAACATTGTAGCAGTTAATTTATGTTGCTATATACCTAAATTAGCTTAACCATTACGCTTGTTTTTAAAAGAATAAACCTATTTCGCTAAATGAAGAAAAAGTATTTATCTAATGCTTGATTACCTACCCTTCAATACTCCAAGTTGTGAAAACAATCTTTCAAACGACTCGTTGTCATTACCGTCACAACCGACATTTGGATCATCCACAAGGTCAAAGTTTTCTGGCAGTAATGAATCTATAAACAGATGGAATGAAAAACGGAAAAGTTAAAAATGTTCAGTTCTATCATAGTTAAACATTAAACTTCCTCTAGTTAGACATTTCTTTAGAGCAAAAATGAAAGTAATTTGGCTTTGGTTGAAAGACAAGGCTTTATCCTTAAATCAGAGTGTTGATTTATTTTGTTAGACAGATTATGTTTCTCTTTTTCTAAGCTGTTTTTGCTATTAGGGTTTCTGGTCCGATACTGACACAGTACTTAAAAGTACATACCAATTCCTAAAGCACCTGATGATGTGACAGTGTTAGAATCTCCCTGCGTGGTATTTGAAGGAATTGTTTCCTGGGCGTTTTTCTCTGTTTCACCCTTTCTTTCCTCCGGTGTCTCCTCACTGTGAGTGGCAACACCAGTGGAGGCTTTGTAACAAATGTGATCTTCAAGAAAGAAAAGTACCAGGTCAAACATTTGTACACCAGTTGTCAACTCAAAACAACCGAGATCATTATTGATTGCCTAGTCTATTATTAGTCATACAAGTCAGGATCCAATTGCAGTGTTCTGGCTCGGCCAAAACTGCTCAGACTCTCTCTTTTTATCCTGCTCCCAGTCACTTTCATCTCATTTTTAGAGCCTCCGACTTATTATCATATCAAAATTGCAGTTAAAATGCAGTAGGTTTTGATGTTTCGATTTTATATTTTTCCAAGTTCTTGAGCAATTTGAACAATCAGCTCAAAGCAATGTTATTCAGTGCTTGTTCTCTTCAGGGTTCATCCACTTTTCTCAAAGCAAAATTTAAGGACTATTTTAGGACTTTTTAAGGTAAGATTATTGGTTTTTGAGGACCTAAGCCATGGAACATCAACCACCACAACTGACCTAAAACATGACTTTTTACAATATTGATTTTCCTTGACACAGTTATATAGATAGTTATGGGCACGTTTTAGTTGTTGTTATTCATGGACCTCACACTAAAGTCTAAAGAACTGCAAAGGTTTGATTTGGCATTATGTAAGCAGAACTATTACTGTGCACTTTTTAGGACAACATAACAGTGTAGTCTTCATTCAAACTCAACAAACTGTAAGCTAAGTACATGACTCGTGATTCAAACAAAATGTTAACTTCAGTGAAAAGCAAAATTTAAGGACTTTTTAAGGACCTTGACTGATTTTTGTAAAATTTAAGGACTTTTTGAGGCCTCAAATGTTGAAATGTGAAAATTAAGGACTTTCAAGGTTTTTAAGGACCCGGATGAACCCTGTCTCTTAGTACTTGCTTTGCTGCTGCCCAACCAGAGAGTGGATACTAGAAACAACTGTTGTTATGTTCTGTGACAGGGCGCCCTGTCATGTGTTTTAGCTGGCTAGAACACTGAATTGCGAAAGCGGAATTTTAAAGAAGCCAATCAGGAGATTATAATCCAGAACTGCAAAGAGTTAGAAACAAATTGGAGTATGATACAAAGAATAAAAAAGTAGGCAGTCGAAGACTGCATGTGACTCAAGGCAGAATGCATATTATCGGTAATTTAAGTTAAGAGAATGAAAATGCAAATTTTGTTATGAGTAGAGACTTTAGTATTGGTTTTAGCATAGTGAACTATGGTTTCAGAAGAAAAAGTTAAATATAATCCAATCCAATTTGTAACCCGATTCTTCGTTCTCTTAGCCAGCATGATCTCCTTGACGACGATCACATGTTTGAATAACTGCTAGGAACACCTGCTTCATATGGAATGGTTACAACTCACTCATTAGCCTGTGAACAGGCTCTTCGATGAAACGAAACAAGTTGGGAAGGGGACTGGGGAGAGAGGAGGGGAAGAAGAGCCTGTGGACATTCCTTTCAAAACACTGTGCAGCCCCTTTTAAAAATTGGAAACTGTCAGTCAAAACTAAATAGTTACTTGACAGGTCGTGAACTTTTACTCCATGTGGGAATGTTTTGGTTGTTGGCAGCATGACGGAGACAATCACAAGCTACGAAATGCTAAATGTATCTGTCCGGTTCTGTAGAAATCTTTTGACGGTTTCAGTCCTTCGTATTTCGATTTGAGAAATTCACAGAAACATAGAAATACTCTCGGCCATACGTACGCTATTCAGAGGGCAATGCTTTATTAATAAAATCATTTAAAACTGGTCAGTATAAACAATTCAACAAATTCATGTCTCCACGAAAAGATTGTCGAAGTCGCCTACTACAAAGCTTGGGTCTTCGATTTCACATAAATCGTGTGTAAGAAGAAGGCAGGTTTGGCCATATGAAGTATTGTACTTTACAAATCTTTATAATGTAGTTGTGTCAAATATTAATTTTCAAACTACGTTTACTCCAAACATTTTAAAATCAACATGATATTACCTACATATCCAACGTTGTCGACCAAACTATTTTGTGGTTTTGTTTCTAGAAGTCTTCCGTTACACTACAAATTGATGTCAGAACAAATTAGGCATGCAAACAGTTCGATCAGCAAGCCCTATCTTAGAGAGAAGAAACTAATGGTACGATTTCTGAATGAAACTGTAAATGACGTTGAGGCAGTAGCTGTTGTCAGTTTGAAAACAGACCTCGAGTATTATTCAGGGGAACTACGCTACAACACAACAAATAAACCGTCGTTCTACAAAATGTTTCTAAGTTCTACCAGACGAAAGGAGCCAGCATGAAGAAGCTGTTGAATTTTATATATTGTATGGAGGCCACTGAATAAACAAATCAAGAGCAGCATTGTTCAAAACAAGTTAGTGTGATTTTGGCATATACTTTACTTGCCTTTCAAAAGTATCTAAAAAACGATCATTTAACCCAACAGCCAATGCATTTATGCCAACTGATTTCAACTCATAAGTGAAGAAGCGGGCGGTGAGACAGCATGTCACGCCAGTCATCGATCAGTGAACGAACCAATCAGCGACGGATACCAGAATCTGGTATCTCAGAACAGTGTTTTGAAAGGAATTTCCACAGGCTCTTCTTCCCCTTCTCTCTCCCCAGTCCCCTTCCCAACTAGTTCTGTTCACAGGCTACTCACTCATTCAAACCGATAACATAGTGACGAGAGCCCCCATAAGGCCTTTCGTCACAAAAATGAAAACTCAGACTCCAATTTGATCTAGAAAAGAATCCAGACGTAATCTATAGCCAAACTTACGACCCAAAATTAAACTTTATTTATTTTAAATGGTGTCTTTGCTTAAATAGATTTATGTTGGTTTCTTGGTAGAAATTTTAAATACAGTTTTTTAAAAGAAAATTTTTGCAGGTACTAGTTCTGATTGTGTCTTTCCTGGTATTGGTTTTAGGAAATTTTTTCCCAAATTTAACTAACTTGCTTTAATTTATAAGTCATTGCAGAGTGAAAAACACTTCATACTAAAGACACTTAAAAAATTGATCACTAGTCTAAAACTTTTATTATATGAATTATGTTATTTAAAACACAATACTCATTACCTCTCATTTCCATATTAGGCCACTCAGCACAATGAAGGGCTGAGATAACTCGTTTAATACCAGCTTGTTCACCAAACAATTCTAAAAATGAAATAAAAAATTAATGGTTCCATTGAGCAATAAAATGCAGTTGTTGTCCCAGCAAGTTACAAGTACAAACTCATGGTTATATAACATGCAAGGTTAATGAAGCATTTGATTCTTGTTCACTATGTTACAACTTACATTGGTACTTTAAAACAGTTTTTACCATGTGATTAACTATTTTCCTCAGTAGACATCAAAAATATAATACCTGAGTTCATTATAATACCATAATTGCTCTAACCCCCAGCAGGCTTATTAATTTTCATACCTTCCAGACAGGGGGCATATTAAGAGGGGGGGGGGGGGGTTGAGGGATGGCGGATTTAAAAATCTTTAAAAGCTAAAGACAGAAACACAACATGAAGTCAGGATACTACCAAACAGATTCAATAAAACTAGTTAATAACTCTGAAATCCTTTCGTATTTATATAACTTACCAATAACCAACCCCTCCCCCTAGTAAAACAGACATAAAGTAAACAAACAAATATACAATATATAACTTGGAACAAAGTTTAATACCTAGACATAATATCTGAATGCATCATAACAATGCAAGTCTGGTCTTGTCTTGTCAATGTCTCCCACCCACCCCCAAAAAAAACCAAAACCAAAAATGCTGTCAAAAACCCTGCTTAATAAAATGGAGTGTAGTTTAATACTACTCACAAATCTCATAACACTCACTAATGTTGAACCATATATTACCTTCTGAATCTTGGTTATCTGCTTCATCGGGAACCAAATCTACTAACTCAAAAGAATTCTCAAGGCACCATGCCTGCACATCATGTCTAGAAACACCTAGTAAATAACAAAAAAAACTAAATGAACGCCAGATGCCTTAAATTAATGTGGTGATTAACAATAGAGTCAAAGTACAGTCAACATAAAAAACCAACTCAATCTCTTATTCCTGATTTCAGCTTACCATTAACACTTTCAGTGTTTGCTTTTTGTCCTGAGTCAAGTAGCAATAACACAGACGGATCTTGTGACTCAATAAAGCTTATCCAACTTTTTACTGCTTCAAAACTAGGAGCCTGGAATACAAAAACCATACCAATCAAAGAGATTAAAACAGTGGTGCAGTGAAGAAACTTACACAAGATCAAATTAGCTCTCTTAGTCATTAATACATAATATAATGTTCAAATTATTTAACTCCTGTGGACAAAAATATGGTACAAAATCTTTGCTAAGGTTTGGGGTACCAATGCCTGCCCCCCCGGGGATCGGGGGAGGTACTCCCTATACTGGCATGGTAGTTGTGACAGTTGTATTTTTTTAGGGATTAACACTGCCAGTCTGGTATTTTTTAGGGGTTGTAAAAAAGAAATCCAGCATTAAACCAAGAGCCTGGTATTTCTTTGGGTTTAGAAACACCAAGCTATTGGACTGCTTGCAGTCCCGTGTTTTAGCAAGCATGCATACTGATAAGAAATCATAAAGAACATCCTTTGGCCATCGTTCTACTATGCGCAAACATGTATTCACTGCATATCACGTTTAGCACAACACGAGGGGACTTAGCGCTGACCTGCTAGCTACCCAGGAGAAAATTTCAGCTTTCAACTGGTATTTTTTAGGGTAATTTTAAAACCAAGAGGTATTTTATCCCTTGGTAATTTTTAAGGGATTTTGGGGATTTCTCCGATGGTCATCTCTACCCTATTGACCTTGAAGTACCCCTTCCCAGGTGCCCGCCTTTGAGCTTCTCCCTCTGCCCCAATCCATCCAACCTGTTCTGATGGCCTTCAAATCCATGTGGCAGCATTCATCAAATTCATAAAATTTTATGGAATTCGAATAAACAATTCTAAAGTATATGTTTACGAGTACATAAGGAAGGAACTAACCTCACTCTGGTCAAACACTACAACCACACCATGAAAGTTGAGGCCAGATGCCAATTCATACTGATGCGGTAACTTTGACGCTGAAGTGACATAAAGTGACACGTCACAGGTGTAATATTTAGTTTGGAGATTCCAAGAGAACGCTCCCAGTCCATCTGGGCTCTCGGCGCTGATTGGTTCTGGAAGTTCTTCTTCTGTCTTCTTGCCGAGTATCTCTGCGACATGGTAAACCAGTTAAAATAAGTCAATAGCTATAAAGTAAACAATCAAAGTCAATAGCTATAAATCGATCTTAGTCACAAAAACATAGACTGATCTTATCAGTGCCTGACAATTTGAAATTTATCTTATAACTTTTAACTAAATGAGCTAGATCTGTTGAGACTAGACTCTCCTAAAATCAAGTAATGAGCTTAGTTAATTTGAGCGCCGAATATATGTTAAGGCAGTGCAAAAATGTAATAAGTGAAGAAGCTTTAAGACAAATTAAAATGAAAGAATCTTAAAGCGCGTAAAAAAAATGTGAGTCTTAACAAAAAGATGGCAACATCATTTCAGTTTCATTGAATAAAAAGCAGGAGTACAAAGAAATGGGAAATACTTGAAGGCATATAATGTATTCGTCTTTACTTACGTTTAACAATGTCTTTTGCCGTTACAAACGCACTGCAACTGATAAACAACACTCGGCCAACATCGTCGGCCATCTTGGATTATTTTTTGGTCCTTGTTTCTTCCGGTACAGACCGCTGACCAAGAAGCATCGGTGACGCTTATTCTTTGCTCATGCGCTTCCGTCACCTGAAACGGTTGCTGTGGTGTTTTGACGCCGTAAAGTCACGTTTAGGAACTAAATTTTTTATACGAAACATTCAAGGATTATCTGTTTAGAGATGCAAGGAATAATGTTATAGGTAATCTGAGCTGCCAAACGCATCATCGAAAATGTCTTTCTTGACGCAAATGGATAATGAATCCGCAGACATCGGAGAAATTCTTGTCAAGGTACGAAGTTGTTTGTAGTACGAGTTCGGTCTTCACGTAAACAAAATTATTTTAAAAGTTTAATGATTAGTTAAGAAAGCAACAAAGCTTTTGACACTCCAAAGTTTCGTCTAACTTTTTCACTCAAGTCAATGTCTTAACGACTAAAAGTTTTGCAGCGACATAATGTCGCCACATTTGCTTACTGTAACTGATCATTTGACAAGAACATTGATTTATCATGTTGCACTTAATAATTAAATTTCATTAACTGTTTTACCAATAACTTGTTTTGCATTATTTTAAAAATTGATCGGTCGTGATTACTTCAAACTATGATCATATGTTATTAAATGAAGAAATCGACAAATAATTTTTTTTCAGAACTTATGTGCGACTTAGTTATTGAAATAGTCTTCATTCGATTTATCATTGCCCAGATTTCTAAATGTTTTTTTGTTTCAGTTTTACGTTCGTTTTAGAGAGTGTCAGTAAAACCTACCGCCCGTCTTCTGGAAGGAATCTTTTACGAACTGTGTATTCATTTTCTAGCAATCGAGTAGCCTTATCTATTTAATTTTATAAAAAAGATAAATGCAAACTGATTATTTACGACTAAAGTAACAAATAATTAAATCATTAAATAGCAAAACTTTATTTTAACATTTGATTTATAGTAACTAACAGATTTTACAAACTCCATGATCCCAAGATTTAAAACGGCCATGAGTGATAATCAAGAGTTAAAATTACAGACTGTTTCTGATATTTTGAGATCGGTTTCCTAATAAATGACTATAATTTTTAATTAATTATGATTAATTGCAGGTTCAAGATGACCTTCGCCATCTAAAAGACCAAATCATCACAGCTGCTAAATCCGGAACTAGTGTAGAGTTTATTGACATCCAAGCTATAGAACATGCTATTGAAAGGACAGAACACAGTATCAAGGTTTGTTGCCTTACAGTAGCTCTCATAAGTGTTAACTTTGTTCTCTGTTTTACAAATGCTAAGTTAAAGGTTATGGGAAGGGTTCCCTGCGAAAAAACTAGAAATTAATGCAAAGTCCTAGGAATGTGTTTCTTTTTATTATAGGGTTCTAAACGTTTTGCAAATCTACAAGATATCC
>JAOBAT010135075.1:0-12052 GCA_026413305.1 Hydrozoanthus tunicans | reverse complement strand
CGCCTGATGAAGACTACTAGCAGCAGTCAAAACGTTGCGCTCATTTACTATAAAGGCTTTAAAGCCAAGCCGTCATCAAGTCTATACATCGCCTGATAAAGACTAGCAGCAGCAGTCGATTAATCGAAATGTTGCACTCATTTGATTTATGGCCAAGTCGTGAGACAACCGAATTAAGTACCGTTTCATTATTTATCTTCCGCAATTGTTTATTTTCACCTTTCACGTCTTTATATCTTTTGCATGTAGATTAGTATAAGTCCGTGTAGGAACTAGAAATTTATTGTACTTGTATATTTATTCGACAGCTAGTGTGCATAATTCCAACAATTGATTTACAAATGAAACTTTTTTCTATAAATGATTTCTCAGATTTATTATGCAGTTATTTTTCGCGTATTGCTAAAGGTTAGCTACGAGGCAGTCGAAGTTCCCTTACAGCTGAATTCGATGATGTATAGTATAAGGCGTTAAACTGAACATATAAATGATAGTTCAAAATTTTCTGTGTAAACTGAGTGAAGAAGTTGTTTGAAACTGTTATACAGCCAAACTACTCTGTGAGGAACTACTCTGTTTCTTTGTCTACGCTGGCGAGGAAAGCGAATGTGACTTCTGAATAATAACAATCATTGGTATATCCGGTCGCCTCGAGATCGCATTCACATGTTTCTTAGATAGTGAACAATTAAAACAAAGTGACACCACAGTTAAATAGAAAAAAAAAGTAAACTGAAGCGAAGGAAAATAGTTTGTTTTGAAATTTTGTACGACTTCTATGAAGAATTATAATCTTGAAGTAATCAGTTAAGGATTTTTAGCTGAAACGAAACGGATAAACTCTGATGCTTACTTTAGTGTTTGGTGACGTCTTTGACAATGCTTTTAGCTTAAAACTGTTCCACCTTCGAAACAAACACAAAAAAAATTAACAGTAATGTTTAATTTAGAAATCACATATTGTTTTTCCAATTGTTTAACGCGCTTTAATTTCAAAGCTTTAGATTAGTGACAGTATTTGCATATGCATGAATAACTATGAACAGGAAAAACTACGAGTTATCGCCGAAACTTTTGATTAAGAATAAGCATTGATGAAAATAACCAAAAGTTACAGGTTGCTATAATGGAAATCTTAAAATATGCTTGTATTTGATAAAATAATGAACAAGAAAAACTGATTTTCTGTTAGCAGAGCCGGTGTAAATGTGTTGATTCGGCAGCTGTTGGCTGTAAAAATTTTGAATGCTCACTAATATTCATAGATTTCGTTTTTGGAACTGATAGAATAAAGTCTTTACCAGATAGTAGTAGTTAATAATAAAAGTGGTTGCGCTTTATGTCAGTCATTCATTGGCCTTGATATTTTTGATGATGAAAACTGATTGTTTGCAGGGGACTAGTTATTCAGTTTTGAGTCTGAATGAGCCGGAAAGACAAGTTTAATTAAGATACATAAAGAAGTCCCTTTAATAGAAACCCGATGATTGTTTAAAAACTTGTTTAAGTTTTGCACTCTGTCTTTGGATCCCGAAAGTATTGTTGTCGATCTCCAAGCCAGCTCCTTTGAAATCAATACAGACTAAAAGTCTAAACTTTTCTGTAGTACTTAATGTGTTTATCTAAAAAAACTAAGCCAAACATCGTCCTTCTTCTGGATAATTATTTGATATTCAGTGAAGCTAGCTTAACAGACTTATGATCGATGTCTTTTAAATACTTTATGATAAACTGATTGATAGAAAAGAAAATTATACCAACCTTTTTCGTCCACGACACTAATCAGAAAAGTAGAGCCGTACTTTGGAGTGACTCAAGCTTGAGTTGCAAGTTTGTGCGGGCTACAGCGAGCGTTCGTGACCTGTTTGGCGTTCGAAGTAGAAACGTGTCGGCTTTGCATAAGTTTTGATCAAGATGTACATCTTACTGACGCAATGGGCGTGTAATGACGTTTTCAACGGTTGAGTATTTTCCTCAGTCTAATATGAATTATATAAATATTCAAAAGCACTATAGCACCGTTTTGGACGTTCCGCTGAATGTAACGTCAATCGGCACGAACTGACAAACTATAGCGTTTATGGACAATCTATCGATGAACATGAACTAGCTTTCATAAGAACATTTTCCATTTCCTCTGAATTTTATTAGAGCATTTAACATAAACAATATTGTAAATGGAATGTTCGGATCATTTGTTGATTTTTTAACACAGACGACGGAACCAAAGCATGACGCAGCAAAGACAAAGAGCCACCGCCACCGCCTGTTGGTAAGCTGCCAGCTCGCTGTGCGGGGGGCCTGGGTTTGATTCTTGGTAGGGTTGCGCGACCTTCATTCAGGGTCTTAAAAGTGTAACGGAGGAGAGAGGGCTTTCTTAGCCGTCTAGAGTCTCCAACCGGTTAGACCTTCACGTCTTCTCGGATAAGAATATTATACCGTAGGCCCTCAGAGTCCTATTATGGGTTGTAAAACCTGTTGGGTTTTCCCACTAAACTTGGATAAAAAAAAACTGCGTGTTCAGCCACAGTTAATAAAGAATTAAAAATGGACTGAGTTATTTATCCTCTCATTGGCTCTCTGTTTAGACAACGAAGAAGGTATGTCGTGTACAAATTGGAACCACTGCCTGTTTTAGCTGGTTATCCACTTTGGAAGTCAATACGCCGACATTTCCTTGCAGCAGTCATAAGCCGGTTTCGAAGATGCTCCAGTGTGATAATCTGTGTCGCCTGGTTTATTCACAATTACTGATTTGTTGTTGCACCTCTTGGCGGCTAATATCTGCCTTAAGCGATCTGATATCTTGTTCTACAGCGTTGAGAAAAATGACTGTAGTTTGTACTTTGTCCGGGATCAGTGGGGCTATTGTTGGAACATGATGTTTTCATTAGGGTCGAGACTCAGCCCTGTGTGAGCCAAGAAGTCATTGAATCTATATGCATTAATGCAACCGACATGCTGAATAGAACACAAGGCCATTGTTTTGAGTAACAATTAATAGTACTGAACGTTACGCACTCTTTGTCTGCATACGTGTCTGTAGGCCCTCTGTTCTGGCTTCCGGCTAGCTTGGTATATCCCATACATTGTAGCCGCACTCTGTGGTTCACCTGTCGTGCCTCGTCAACAAACTAGCGGGTCGTACCACCATCATTCATGGATCATATCTGGTCGGTTTCTCTCAGACCGCGAGGTTGTTGTTCTTAGCATTATTTCTTTGGCAGGCTTCTGCACAACTCGTGGTTGATTTGTGACAGTGTCAGAGAGCAGTTTTAGAGTTTTAGAGAATTGTAGGTTTGGTTTTGATTTATGTACTTTCTGAAATACTAGCATCATCCATTTCAATGCGAGACGGTTTTGTTTCTACTAAATATAAAGATCAAGATTTTAACCAAATTTCACTCTTAATCAGCCCCGGTTTGTGGTTCCCTTCATTCTAGACTGACTGTGAAACATTTATAGTACAAATAAACACAGATATAAATACTCAATCTAAAGAATCTAAGTAGTAAAGGGATATTGCAAATAAAGAGCTTAAAACCGTATTTATACTCGTCAAATTGTTCAATCGGAAACGGAAGAACTTGTCAAGGCCGTGGCGCTTTTTGACGGTTTTACTTTACATCTTTCAGTCCCATTTAGTTTCTCTTTACATAACGTAAAAGAATAATGTGTTTGATGTTGAAAGAACGAGAACTGATCCGCGAAGTTGATCAAAAACAATATTCTCCCGACTTGTCTCATAAAAAATAGGAGTTCCGGTTGGGAGAGGTTATTGATCGATACAACTGGGACTGAAATGATTAGTTTCTATTTTCAACACTAATTGATAGTTTTGTTTACCTGGTTTCAAGATGAATGTTTCACAAAAATACCAAAACACTGTTCTAATATTCTTATATATATTCTCGATCGCTTTCATTTCAACGCTTACTCAGCTATGAAGGTTTTAGCAGGGTTTGCCGATCATGACTGTGGTCTCATACAACGGACGTTTGAAAAAGCTTCAACTCACGCTATTTGTCTTGAAGCACAGTTGTAAAAAGTCCTGCTGTGTTGATACCAGAAATGAATAACTCCTTTTAAAGGTCCTCAACTGGAATAAGCGCAACAAAATGAGTTGGCGATGCTATTTTGTTCTGTTGACAGTGCTGTTATGAACATTTTCATAATTGTACCGTGGTTTGAAGCGGCTGTGCCAAAGACTTTACCGTTAGACTCCAAAACTTCAAGGTCGCGTCCTGTTTATCATAACCCTCTCTAGCTATGATAGTACAACACCAATGCTTTACTAAGCGAGCTCGGTTGGCATGCATAAATTGTGTGACCTGCGAAAAATTTCAAAACCGCTTTACATGTACAATACGCTGAACAACCGAGCCTCGACCTATCTCAGTTTCCAATAGATTCACTTGGTGCAATGACTCGTTAAATAATTTGCGCAATTGCGAAAAGAAACTCACGGTACCGCTCCCCGTGCTGACGTCCGTAAAAGACGTTATAGTTACGGTGGGGCAGTACTAGCGTTGAACAGTTTGCCGGTCAATTTAAGCAGTCGCCATCACTGACACATTTAATTATATAAAAGCGAGTACTTGGAATGATACAACTGCATGGCAACCTTGTTGAGAACACGGGTTCTCGTCTTGTTTTTCCTTTCCGCAATTACATGTAATATTATTTCACAGACGTACAGTTTTTTTTAGTTTTTACACTCTGAAGATTTTAACCGTGTATCAAAATAGTCAATCCTTCTCAGAGTACCTTCTGAAAACCGCGTTTCTTTACGCTGATGACACACATTGTGAATACTGCCACACTGAACTGCGTTACCGTAACTAGAACATAATTATGCCAGAAAATATCTGTAGAAGTAATGACTGTTGGCTTATTAACTTACCTTAAACTTGAAAAACGAAACAGACTCGTCCAGTTCGCCGGACCAGAACAGTTTACAACCGGATTGTCCAATATGGGATGAGGTTCAATTAACTATTCCGAATTCAAAATAATCGAGGGAATAAATGGAGACAAAAATTTGTTTTGTAGTATAAACACAATTGTATACTTTGTTTCAAAATGAAATCTGCTGGTCACCTGTAATTAACCGCTAAGATGCAAACAGTTTTGGCTTATGTGGTATTTTCGGCCGAACGTGTTATAAACATGCAGTATTATATGATAAATAAATTATCGTCGCCGTGAGTAACAGGAAAAGCTGACGTTTTTAGCGTTAGTGCATCAGTCAGATGGCAAGCTGCTCAGACGAAGGGCTAACACTCGAAACGTCAACTTTTCCTATCATCTCACGGCGACGATAATTTATTTATCACATAGTACTACAAGTTTATGTCCAGTCGCCGAAGCATTCAATAGTTTTTTTAAAAACATATATACCTTGTTATAAACGGTTTCAAAGAACTGAAAAAACCCAAAGGTTAATTTGCATTTCGTTGTAGTTTGTTGGATACAAACGTTAAAATTTTTGCAATATAATGAGATTGTATCAATAAACTCAGGTAAATATCCGCTCGGTTTAAACGTCAACTAAAACTCTGCGACAAGACTGCTAAACGGCGTTTCGAAAGTCCCACGATAGTTACTGAAAATTAAGCTCGATTACTTGGAGGACACTGAATTTCAAAGTTTAGTTTGTTTCTGAATCGTCTCCTCTCGATTATAGTCGTTCTTTCGCACCAGAAATTATCTTAACTGGCCGGCAAAACCTCGCAAACAAACTTTGAACATTTGCTGTGAGAGTATCATGTTGTGTTTACTGTCTGTATTTGTTCCCGACGAACTACAGATTTGCGGTAAATAATCTCAAGTTGTTGGAAATGATATGCTCCCGAAGCCAAATCAAAAAAACTTCATAATTTACTTTAGTTTTGAGTTCCAATTTATTGGAAATTCTTAAAACTTTAATCAACTAATTGAAAAATTAGCGTTTATTGTATTTTCCGTAAACATCAGGAAAAAATGGCAGCATTTAGTACCGTACCTGCGACGCAGACAATCTCTATATATCTTCCAACGGTATATATAAACGCTTTGTTTATATACGGTTAAGATAATCAGGATTAAAAAACTGGCAATGATTTGTACATATATAAGAATCATATTACATGTTTAATTACAAAAAGGAAAAATGCAAAAAAAAAAACAATTAAAAAATCTGCTTTTCAAGATTGTCGTGTTGTAGTATAACTCCGAAAAACCCCTTGCTTTTTAACTCGGTTTTTGAGTTGAAACAGCTTGGGCTGTCTGCAACGCTGGCTAAATTTTTAAAGTATCTTTTTATGTTTTGCTTTATTCTTTGATTTTTCCTCTCGATTCTTGAAGTACATGAAGATTGCTAAATGAGAGAAAAGCCATGCAGTGCTAGAGCCGATGCCGATGCATATGTCAATAGCAAACCTGATGCCGATGCATGTGTCAATGCCAAACTTTTATCGTATATATAGAATCGTATATGACCATACAGAAACAAAGCGAGTAAATGAATAGTTAGAATTAGTGAACTCTTAGCAGCTCTTGGTCGTTCTTATGAGTCTTTAACCCATTTTATGCACAAATTTAACCATGGATAGTGAAGCTCTTTTCACTATATCAATGAATGAACTACCAACTAGACTATCAGTTTTTAAATTCAGCGAAAAAAAGTTGAAAGAAGTACTTCTAGCTAACTGCAAGGTAGTCTCCGCTTTTCTGCTCGCGGTTAATATTCTGCACAGCTTTTTGCTCGTGTAAAGAAAGGTGGTTTTGTCCGGGTTTTTTCTGTCCCGTGCGTATTTTAGCAGCTTTTCTTCTGGTAACTTTAGAAATCTCTCATTAGCACGTGCAACTTACTGCTTTTACAACGGCCGAGCTACTTTTTCCAAGTCGGCACAGGGATAATAGTTGTCACGTCGATTGCTTTGCGCTAATTGGGTGCTTTTGCTTTCTCTTGAATTTGATTGTCTTGTTCCCTTTTTCATTTGACACTTTGTATCAGTCTAGCACAATCATTTATCGAAGTTGCAAAAGTTAACTGAAGCGTCAAAAAATGCTTTGACTCACCAACAATCAAAAAAAGCATCGAATACATTAGACAAAGACAAAATCAATAATAAAGTTTTTACACTTTGTCGAGGCCAGAACTTCCTACCATGAAAACGTTTCAAAGACGTGCCTTATTACCCCAAATATTTTTCAACTAATAATAGAATACAGTTAAGTCGAAGTAGAGTTTGTTCAAAAAGGCTTACTAAACGCGTTTAGAAATTACTTACAAGATCTGTCCCATATTTCGGATTTTAGACTGTTTGAATTCTTCAATACGTTCTTAACTGGCAAGGACTCTGTAGCTATCAGTACGTACAAACAATCACTCTACGATATATGGGATCTGGAATACACTGATTTACTGCTGTATTAGATAATTTTTTCTAGAAAACAGCTTATTTAAGTACCAGCAAGCAAGCTTTTCATGCTGTATTGTCCGTTTAGTGCTGTTTTACATTTTACTATGACAGAAAATACAAGTCAAATCATTTACCTCCATTCTTTGATTCTTACTGACTGACTGACTGACTGACTGACTGACTGACTGACTGACTGACTGACCTATAGACTTAAACCTTTTTTTCTGTTTTTTTTTTTTATCTCTGCTTTCAATTTCATATTTGTAAATTAAGAACCTATCAAAAATGTAAAGCTCAATAGATTTTTATGAAACCGGCGTTTTTGAACTGAAAATTCTAGCCTAACAGGTCAGTTTTTATACACGGGTTTTTAGTCATGTATGGCAAACACCAAATACCAATAAACCTATACCACGCCGCTGGTATAAACAGTGCATCAGTACGTGACTGCTAATTCCGGGTGACAATGAGTTTCTTAGTACGAATTTCCTCCGCAACATAATGATGCAAATATCAAACACACGGCAGACATTTGTCTCACCGCCTCGCAAAACATTTACAATTACATAACACGAGAGAGGAAACACGGACAAGCCCGCTGCCCTAAGAAAAAGTCACTTGTTTCCTCTGGTTTATGCCGGGTTTTAGTTTCAAATGGTATTTTAACCTCCGCAGTATTTGTCAGAGGCACTTGCTTTCAAAATTGTCTGCTAAACTACATTTTGCTTGAAAAGATTGCCTTCACCAGGGGGCCGGCTGTTCTTAGTGTCAGTAATCCAAACTCTTGAATCCAAGATTTTGGCTATCCATAACTATACGAACTAACTCTACGAAAATAATTTTACTGCTGGCCTCCTTTTCTAGCTATAATCAAAGAGCTTTTGTTTACATACTTTGAAAACACAAATGCAATCGTAAAGGGAAGCTTAAGTTATACTCTCATCGCATAATTTAAACTTCTATTGAAACTCGGCTAATGAATGTTATAAATTTTCTTGATTTCTAAAGCTACCAACTGTTTTAATCAAAACTTGCCGTCGTTACTTGAACGCAGTTGTTGTTATGAACACTACTATCGTCTGAATAGAATTGATAACCGCTCAGACTATTGTTTTTTCAAGATAATCAGGTTTTCCATAAACCTATACACTTTTTTTAAGAACCAGTAAAATTTTGGTTAATCAGTGTTCTTATTTTGTTCTTGTTTGTCAGTAGCAAAGAAGTTTGCTATTTTTTCACTTTAAAGGCCAACAGCTAGATTACAATACATCACTGAATGGTAACTTTGTAGTTTAGCATTTAACAAATAAACAAGACCTGAAACTACAGATATGCAAATTGCAATGTTTAAAGTTTGTCGCATATAGTACATATACGGACAATGCGATTTTTTACTAATTGATTGATTCTTAATAAATTTCAATTTCAGTCTCAAAATTGTTCATTATGTTTTCTTTTTTTTGCGCGATTTCAGCCTGGTTTTCTTATTAATTTTGTTCTTAAACAAAAAGAAGTGTACGACATTAACTTGGTATTTCTATTACTTCTTTTTACCTGCCAAGAAATACTTAAAGAAGAAAAGATGGAAACATTCAGTGCTAGGTATTCCGGCGTATGATTCAGTTCATGAGAAGAATACTGAGGTAATTATAGTATTACTAAAAGGCGCGTTTAGCAAGAAATTGATTCGAAAGTTTCTTTAGTACGTGTATGAAAGTTGTATAAAAATTAAGAAGGAATAAACTTTCAATCGAAGCTAATCTAATTTTTTGATTAACCTTCAAATACAAATTTCAAATTTTGAAGATAACGGCAAGATAAGGTTTAATTGGTTCGTTCGCGAAAACAAACGTTTAACTTTTTCATGCGTCGACTAGTTTTTCATGTACGAAACCATGTACTTCGGTGAGAAATAACCCGTTTACAGAAACCACACTAAGGCAAAGTGAACCTCAGGTTATCGGGTTTTACAACGCAAAACGTTAGAACATTTTTTTCACGCGGCACGCTTTGTTTTTGCTTGCATGATTTTGACTGCGAAGGACAGGAAAATTGGCTTAAGTAAGTGTGAAACTGTAGTATGTAATTATCAATTGTTGTGCAAACTAGTAATGTTCGAACAAGTTTACACGATGATATGAACATACAAGAGCTTATACCAATTGCGGTTATCAGAACAAACTATTAAGAGTACTTACCAGTTGTTCACAATACCGTTCGACCCGTGTATGCTGGTATCTTCCCCGAGCTCTCGCACAGCTCGTGATTTACTTCTCACTCATCAGTTTCCTATGGTTTTATATTTTCTCACCTGAGAAGACACACTTTATATACAAAGAGCCAATTCCAACTGTTCGGCTCATGAACCCTCGCTACACTTTGTGTTAGGCAAAACTTGTCGGGTTCTCGTGTGAGATTTATTTCAAGGAATAGAAATGAAGAAGAAAAAAAGTGAAAACCGAAAAATACCGAGTTTTGTTTTGAGTTTATTAATTGACAGCCATTAGCTTATATATACCAAGCCATCACAAAAAAGCAGAGATGATTTTAAACACCTTACTTGACTTCTTTGCCTCGAACAAGATTGCGTGCTCACGCCGAAGATTTTTGGCTTCCTTCGTAGTGCAAGTCATCAATGTAAGGTTTAATCGTTTCCTAACATAGGCGTTTCTAACGGACGTGTCTAGCTTATCTTCCCGGAAAAACAGCTGGTCGAACTAAGTGCATTTGCCGTAGTCATTAATCAGCGTCCTACATTCACAATTAGCTATTTGTGACAAGTATTATATTTGAACAAAATAACAAGGCAACTGGCCGTGAGCAATTTTGAGGCAAATATGAGAAACGTTTTTTTCACCAACTGCTGGTTGCTAGTGCATTTGTAAGATTACTCGCCTCTAACTGCAGCGTTTTTATTAAGTTTCGAGTTTTAAGAGTACTTCATTTGTAGTTTGAATATCACTGAACACTTTGCTTTGCTCGAAGGCAGGCATACTCAAACCAAGAAACAAAGGAAACCTTTTAGACATAAACTGACAATTGTCCATTGCAAAAATTTAATACAGAATGTAGTATCCCGCGGCGTGCACTTTCTCGGCTTGTAATGAAAGCGTTTGGGATTATAACAGCGAAGGCTGAAGGAGCTTTGACAACTCACTAGCTCGAAATTCTTTTTAATAAACATGCCAAACAAAAAAAATTGAAATCTGTTTTGATATGCTCGTTTCCACTAGTACAGGCTAATTTATTCATAACTGAGCGTCAGTTATGTCTATAAAGACGGTAAATAGTAAAGTATACACACAATACAGAAGCAGGTGGGTAAAGAGGTAAATTAGATAAGTAAGTATATAAGGAAGCAGATAGATATGCAAGTGTATTAACCAGTTGGTAAAAAAGTAAATTATAAGCATAAATAAATAAACAAATGAATAAGTAAGTAAGCAAGGACAAAAGTACGTAAGTAAGTAAGTAGGTAAGTATATAACTACGCAAGTAAGTAAGTAAGCAAGGATATTAGTACGTAAGTAAGTAAGTAAGTAAGCAAGGATAAAAGTACGTAAGTAAGTAAGTATATAAGTACGCAAGTAAGTAAGTAAGCAGGGATTGAAGTACGTAAGTAAGTAAGCAAGGATAAAAGTACGCAAGTAAGTAAGTAAGCAAGGATATAAGTACGCAAGTAAGTAAGTAAGCAAGGATTGAAGTACGTAAGTAACTAAGTAAGCAAAGATAAAAGTACGTAGGTAAGTAAGTAAGTAAGTATATAAATACGCAGTAAGTAAGTAAGCAACAATAAAAGTACGTAAGTAAATAAGCAAGGATTTAAGTACGCAAGTAAGTAAGCAAGGATTGAAGTACGTAAGTAAGTAAGTAAGTAAGCAAGGATAAAAATACGTAAGTAAGTAAGTATATAAGTACGCAAGTAAGTAAGTAAGCAAGGATTGAAGTACGTAAGTAAGTGAGTAAGTAAGTATATAAGTACGCAAGTAAGTAAGTAAGCAAGGATTGAAGTACGTAAGTAAGTGAGTAAGTATATAAGTACGCAAGTAAGTAAGTAAGCAAGGATTGAAGTACGTAAGTAAGTAAGCAAGGATAAAAGTACGCAAGTAATTAAGTAAGCAAGGATTGAAGTACGCAAGTAAGTAGGCAAGCAAGGATATAAGTACGTAAGTAAGTAAATACGCAAGGAAGAAAGTAAGCAATAATAAAAGTACGTAAGTAAGAAAGCAACAATAAAAGTACTTAAGTAAGTAAGCAAGGATTTAAGTACGTAAGTTAGTAAGCAAGGATATAAGTACGCAAGTAAGTGAGTAAGCAACAATAAAAGTACGTACGAAAGTATATTAACCAGTTGGTAAAAAAGTAAATTATAAACATAAATAAATAAACAAATGAATAAGTAAGTAAGCAAGGACAAAAGTACGTAAGTAAGTAAGTAAGTATATAAGTACGCAAGTAAGTAAGTAAGCAAGGATATAAGTACGTAAGTAAGTATACAAGTATTTAAGTAATGGTCCGCCTAATAACTAGGCAGCCTCCCATTGTTCTGCGGCATTTCGCTTTTCCCAGGCCAGAATGTTTAAATTTTCATTCTGCGAACACATCAATTTGTATACAACATAGTTTTAAAGTAAAAAGCAGTAAAA
>JAOBAT010135074.1:0-34896 GCA_026413305.1 Hydrozoanthus tunicans | reverse complement strand
TAGAAATACTGTGTCGTACCTAGCGATGCTATGTTGTACCTAGCGATGCTGCTCCGTACTAAGTGATGCCGTGTTATACCTAGTGGTGATGTGTCGTACCTAGTGATACCATATTGTATGTAGTGATGCCGTGTTGTACCCAGTAACACCCTGTTATACCTAGTGGTGGTGCTGTGTCGTACCTAGTGACGCTGTGTCGTACGTAGCGATGCTGTGTTGTACCTAGTGAGGCTGTGTCGTACCTAGTGTTGCTGTGTTGTACCTAATGATGCTGTATTGTACCTAGTGATGCTGTAATGTACCTAGTGACGCTGTGTCGTACGTAGCGATGCTGTGTTGTACCTAGTGAGGCTGTGTCGTACCTAGTGTTGCTGTGTTGTACCTAATGATGCTGTATTGCACCTAGTGATGCTGTAATGTACCTAGTGATGCTGTGTCGTACCTAGTGATGCTGTATTGTACCTAGTGATGTCGTGTTATACCCAGTGATGCTGTGTTGTACCTAATCATGCTGTGTCGTACCTAGTGATGCTGTATTGTACCTAGTGATGCTGTGTCGTACCTAGTGATGCTGTATTGTACCTAGTGATGCTGTGTTGTACCCAGTGATGCTGTATTGTACCTAGTGATGCTGTATTGTACCTAGTGATGCTGTATTGTACCTATGGATGCTGTATTGTACTTAGTGATGCTGTATTGTATCTAGTGATGCTGTATTGTACCTAGTGATGCTGTGTCGTACCCAGTGATGCTGTGTTGTACCCAGTGATGCTGTGTTGTACCTAATCATGCTGTGTCGTACCTAGTGATGCTGTATTGTACCTAGTGATGCTGTGTCGTACCTAGTGATGCTGTATTGTACCTAGTGATGCTGTGTTGTACCCAGTGATGCTGTATTGTACCTAGTGATGTCGTGTTATACCCAGTGATGCTGTGTTGTACCTAGTGATGCTGTATTGTACCTAGTGATGCTGTGTCGTACCTAGTGATGCTGTGTCGTACCTAGTGATGCTGTATTGTACCTAGTGATGCTGTGTCGTACCTAGTGATGCTGTGTCGTACCTAGTGATGCTCTGTCGTACCTAGTGATGCTGTGTCATACCTAGTGGTGCTGTATTGTACCTATTGATGCTGTATTGTACCTAGTGATGCTGTGTCGTACCTAGTGGTGCTGTATTGTACCTAGTGATGTCGTGTTATACCCAGTGATGCTGTATTGTACCTAGTGATGTCGTGTTATACCCAGTGATGCTATATTGTACCTAGTGATGTCCTGTTATACCCAGTGATGCTGTTTCGTACCCAGTGATGCTGTGTCTACCCAGGGATGCCGTGTTGTACCTACTGATGCTGTGTTGTACCTAGTGATGCTGTGTTTGTATACCTAGTGATGTCGTGTTGTACCTAGTGGTGCTTTGTCGTACCCAGCCAGTGAAAGATACTCCTGTGACCCCTCTATCCCACCGACTAAGATAAGCTGCTAAAAATAATAGTATCGCCAAGCGAAGGAGAAAAGTGAGTAAATTTGACGGGAATCTCATGTTTTTTACCAAGTAGCAAAGGACGCAATAGGTTGCATTGCATAGTTGCATAGTTTAATTGATTGCTTCCATTTTAACAGTTCATTCTTTGACTCATCTAGTAATACTCCAGAAGGTCAGTTTTTTGTCTTTTTTGTCAAACTTGTTTACAAGGAACGGCTCCGTTTTTAGAACTTTTTATATCAAACTATTTCTGACAGCTCTCTTCTACCGTCACATTTTATATAAAGACGTTATTATTCCTTAAATACTAAAGAAAAACTATTTTCTGCTTAATGTTTTCTTGATTTGGTGTTTTTCGTTAGGCCCGGTGCACTTTTAGCAAAACATTACTGAAAATAGTTTTCCTGTGTTTGGGAAGTGTTCATACACGATCCCTATCGTCCTAATTTAGTGGGATCTGGCTGATGTCTTCATACACGATCTCTATCTGCTTAACATAATTGAATCTGGCTCGTGTCTTCATAGACGATCCTTAGTTGGATCTGGCTGATGTCTTCATATAAGACTCTAGCGGCCTAATTTAGTATCTTCATACACGATTCGTATCGGCCTATATTTAGTTGGATCTGGCTGTCTTCGTACAAAATCCGGAGTTGTACCTGACTGGTTTCTTCATACACGATCCCTGTCTGCCTAACATAGATGGAACGGGCTCGTATCTTCATAGACGATCCCTGTCGGCCTAATAAAATTGGATCTGGTTGATGTCCTCATACATGATCCCTGTCGGCCTAATAAAATTAAATCTGGTTGATATTTTCAGACACGATACCTATCGGCCTAACATAGTTGGGTCTTGCTGATGTCTTCATACCCGATCTTTAGTTGGGTTTGGTTGATGTCTTCATGCACGACCCTTAGTTGGATCTGTTTGATACCATCATGCACGACCGTTAGTTGGATCTGGTTGTCTTCATGCACGATCCTTAGTTCGATCTGGCTGGTGTCCTCATACACAATCCCTATCGGCCTAACAAAGTTGAAACTGACTGTCTTCACACATGATCCCTAATGGCCTACTTTGGTTGGACTAACTGATGTCTTCTCATATTGGTCATTAATCTTTAGTTCAGTCAGTACGGATATCTGTATTTATAAGATGTTTAGTTCTTCTCAACCGTCGTACGCAGCAGCAGCCGACAAGAAACAGTTAACTTAAAACCCATAGTTGATTATCCGTGTGTCGCGCATTACCAATTGGTCTTAACTTACAACGCAAGCGTGTTCTGAGTTAACCGAAACTCCTCCCTCTAGCAGCTGATTGACAACTGCACGAGTAAGATACGTCATTGTTCCACCTTTACCAGTGGCAGGCAGATTGTAAAATGTTTCACGTTCCTAGAAACAAACAAAGCGGGATTAACGAGGACACTATTATGATGGCATAGATTTACACCAACTAATCTTGACTACGTCCAAAAACATAGAAAGAAATAAAGAAAGGAAATTCACTCGTTGTCAAAACGGAATTGTAAATGAGAAACTAAAGCCTTGTAGATATACTTCGATAGTGAAGAAAGCTCCCAATCTCTCTTCTGAGGCTAAAACTCCTCTGTCAAAACAGGTCTCTAGTTCCCGTAGAGTTAGTGAGTGATTCGGACAACCGGTATAAAATAAGAGCAAATAGAAATTTTGAGCTAATCGTTAGATCAGACATACGTTATTTTGCACTATAACCGTTGATGCAACAGTGCTGCTAACTTGCCTTTTCATTGGCCTTACAAAATGGTCTGATCCGAAGCTCGGTGAAACTGGTTTTTCGTTTCTGAAAGAAGACATGACAATTTTCCCTTTTGTCAAAGGTGACAATCAAAACCCAATTGAAAGTAAGTGTGGGTTCGTGGTTCGTATCGGCCTGTGTCCAGATAAGGAAAAAACAGAGACACTGAAAATGTCTAGCTTCCCTGGCGATGACATTTAGATCCCGTCCATCCCATGTCTTACAGTTCTTTTGTATCAAACGACTCTTTGTCTGACTTTGTCTTCTTCACAGGGTTTTTGTTTGCATTCTCGTCAATACAACTATCAACTTGTGCGAGTTCTTGTTCCTCATTGCTTGTATTGAAAAACGCAGAAAAGACTCAGAGTTTGGAAAATCGTCGTCTGTCTTCGAAGGAGAAAATATGTTGTCCGCTATATTTACAGCTTGCGTGTTGGACGGAAAAATCTCTTCAAAATCTCTTCTTCATTTAACAAAAAAATCGGTTAAACCGGGTCTGAAAGTGTCCAATAACGCCTGAATTTTCGTTTTCTATTGGGGTTATTTTATCGTTTTGCAGACATTTCGTATAACAAACCTATACTAGATATGAATTAATACATAAACGTTTAAAGTTTATGATAGATGTTAAATCTTTAAATTATACTTAAGATAAACTGAGTACTAAGTGTTTTGAAAAGGAAGACGCACCTTACTATTACAGTAAAACTTTTCACGTTGCACTGGTTTCGTATCCATTTTACCGAAAGCTTTACGCGTTTGTAACAATTTCAATGCTTTTCATTCTTTATTCGTTCTATTCTATCTGTTAAGCTATGCAGATGTTGGAGCTCAATCTCAAAAACGCTTTAGTAACAAACCCACTTCCTAATCAAATACACAAGAACATGATGCATCAAGTAATCTTGTCCCCTCTATTACCCAGTGCGTTCGAGTTAAATTTCCCTCTTTGATAAATTATTAGAGTGATATGAAATTTGTAGAAAATCTGTGTAGTTGCAATTCAAAAGACAGCGAGAAGAAGAACTGCTAGTCACAATAACGACAGGATTACCTGGTTCTTGTCTATATTGGTTTCCAAACTGAACATTTCTATTGCATCTTCAACAAGCTAAAGCAAAAAGATAAGCATATTGATTGACAGTTTAATATATATTGATATCGAGACAGTTGCTTTAATTTACCCCCACACAAAGGGAGAGGGGATTTAGGCTAGTCATGCACTATGATCCGCCCTCTAAAACAGCGTGTTCCTTAATATCAGGGAAGGGCACCCACGGAACCTTTATTCTAGTTTATTACCCACCCTCGTAGCATTTCTAAAAGTCAAAAGACATGTACAGTAGAATCGCGGTTTGACGAAATTCCCGGTATAACCGCGATAAACATTCGTTTAGTAGTATAGTAAACTGTATGGGGCAGAACCCCGGTGATGGGGAACGATGGGGATTTTGTTACCCGAGAGCAAAATCTTTCCCGGTATAACGATAAAATCAACATGTCAGAGCACAGGAGATGCTGGTTTTAGATCATTGTTTATCTGCCTTTTCTTCCTTGTCTTTTATAAGTTCCCTTAATTTTAAACTGTTTTGACATATTTTAAGGACAACAAAGAATACTCCGGATGCTGCACTTGTGAATCATTTGATATTACGAAGTATTAATTAAGTGAACGTAGAGCAAAAACGCGTACGTTACCTTTTCCCCGGTATAACGATAATTTCAGAAATTTTCCCACAATATCGTTATACCGGGAATCTCGGTATAACAATATCCCGGTTTAACAATAAAATTTTGATGTTCCCTTGGCATATCGTTAAACTAGGATTCCACTGTATAGTTCTATTATTACCTGCTCTTTCAGTAATTTTTTAAAAATTTTAGAACAGTAAATTATATTGCCTTTTCGATTATAAATACCTACTCACTAGGTGTTCCTTAACACCAAGCATTCCCTAGTTAGTACAGATTGGCCAGTAAAACCCACATCAAACGGTACGGCAGCTCAACCGCTCCTACCAAAACTACGTCAAATGTACACCAAATCATGAACTTACTCCATCCAAATCGATACACTCATTGATCTTGACCTCAGGATTTCTTTCCAGCGTTGTTGCGAGAACCATCAAAAGCTAAATAAGAAGAAAGGTAAGAGTAAGGTTCAGTAAATTATGAATCAACAAATTTATATGCAACATAATTTCTTTCAGAGACGCATACCAACTAGCTAACAGAGAACTCTTTCATCCACGCACATGAAATGCAGTCATTTATTTCTGTACGAGGCTTGCTTCCAAAAACATTACTTCACACTGGTTTTAGGGGACTTCTAGTCACGGAGGGGAGGGAGGGGGAGTGGAGAGGGGGGGGGGAAGGGGTGAGGGAAAGGGGGCAGCAATTGCTTGTGTCCAGTAATTCCAAAAAAACACAGAAAGACACAAAAGTTATTAAGACAATCAACAATTCTAATTCTACGCAATTTGTTTTACTTTTCATTGACGTATCACGTAACAACAACACAATCAATGAAGCCGTTATCTTGGATTCGGCAAACTGTATTCACATTATTGATAATTTTTCTCACAAAGACAAACACTACCGTGATGCTTCGCCTATTGTCATCATTTCAAAACAAACTCTAAAGCAAAACTTGAGGATCTTAAGAAAGAGCCTGCAATTTTTGGTACTTGTACACACACCCACGCAGCGTGAGGACTGAACCATTACACTCTTACACCAATAAGTATCACTATTAAATCATGCGCAATAGGCAATTTCACAGTTGGTGAAAGATAACCAAGCCTGTACATGAAACAGCGGTGGAGGTTGGTCTGGCATAGTTAGAGAAGTGGAAATAATAATAATAATAATAATAATAATAATAATAATAATAATAATAATAATAATAACGTTTAGCATTTATATAGCGCTCTTTTCCATGTGGATATGATCAAAGGCGCTTAACACTGATTTACAGATGACTCTGGTATTGTGGGTCTTAGATAGTCCGCTATATACGGCTCACAGTAATGTACAGTAAGGGTTGCCCTTAGATAGTAGAAGAAAGACCACAACACCGGGATCGCCCTACTCTTTTTTGACAAGTGATGTGGGTTCTTTTAAGTCCCCCGATAGGATATCGAGAGACTGGGCCTACGGTTTAACGTCCTTATCCGAGAAGACGCGAAGGTCGAACCGTTTGCAGATGTTAGAGCAAAGGCAGCACCTTCTCCTCAATTGTTTTAAGACCCTGAGTGAAGGTCCGGCACCGGGAATCGAACCTGGGACTCCCTTACGAAAGACTGGCGCCTTACCAACTAGGCTAACCAGGCGGCGGTATTCGCTTTATTGATCATTGTAGAAGCTTGGCTAATTAACATAAGAAGACATAAACACAAACCCTTTTAGCATGTCTATTATTTCCACAAATGTGGGAGTTCAACTTTAGTCTTGGCTTCATGTAGAAGCCTGGTTATCTCTCAGGAGCTGTTAAACGCTCTAAACGCAAAGCAGCACCTGCTTACCTCAATCACGATCTGTCTATACTCTGGACTCGATATATAACTGAGTAATTCCTCAACTTTCAAAGCAAAGTTCTTCTCATCATAACTCATTTCTTTTATCGTTGGAAGCTGAGGCAAAACATGCCGGGAGATCTTGAGTCCAGAAGGTGCTTGTGCTAAGATATGCCACACTTGGAAAGAAAAAATAAGTATTGTTATCGTATCGTACCTGGTAAATTTTTGATGATCAGTAGATACTGATTATCTCTGACAATGGCAAAAAAAATTCGTTATATGTCACCTGGTGGAGAGAGCGTGGCTCAGTGGTTAGGGTGCCGGATTTGCATGCGGCTGTCCGAGGTTCAAATCCCACTCTGATCACTGACTGGATTTGGCTTCGGTGATTCCAGAGCCAAATCCATCGGGCTTGTAAATAGCCAAGTGGTCTGCCTCCAACCAGTTGGGGTTCTTAAATTTAGTCGTTGTTTTAACTATGACACTGAAAAGCCCCTTGAGGAAGTTGTCATTACGTTATTATTATTATTATCATTATTATTATTATTATTATTATTATTATTATCATTATTATCACCACCACCTAGGTATTCCCTTGATTATATAAAGCTCAGTGCATAGGAAAGGAAAAAGCTGAGCTCGTTGCCTTGCAAGGAAGGTAGCTCGACCCTTCTTCTTCCTCTTCTTCTCCTCCTCCTCCTCCTTCTTCTTCTTCTTCTTTTTCTTCTTCTTGTTATTATTATTATTATTATTATTATTATTATTATTATTATTATTATTATTATTACCACCTAGGTATTCCCTTGATTACATAAAGCTCGGTGCATAGGAAAGGAAAAAAGCTGAGCTCGTTGCAAACCAAGGAAAGTAGCTCAACCATTTCCTCTCGTGTGTTGCTTTTTTTCTTGAGAATTTTGCCTGACGAGGCAAAAAGCTCAGCACTTTCCAGACGAATAAGTCAGGTATCAGGTTTGCGCCTTACCTTTCTCGTAGAACTTGGATGGGGTCCGGTGCACGGCACCGTCAAGTTGTCTATGATCCAGGGGAGTCCTAAAAAGAAAGTTAGCATGAAAAAGTTCTGCCAAAACAAAAAGACAATGGCGGTCTCTTCGACGCCCGTTTTTATCAAGTTACAGAGGAAAAAATGGTAATACTAATTCAATCGAGAACTTTAAGCGTCAGTTGTGTAGGCAGAACAACACTGCACGTAAACGAAAAACCTCCGTGGAGATAAACGATTTATAAATTTTAAAGATTGTTACATCTTTTTATTTTGATTTTTAACATCTCAAAAGCTATCCTTGAATTGATATTGTTCAGTGCTTAAAAAATAAGTATCCACCAAACTGACAATTTTTAATTTTTTTAAAATTTTTAAAATCAATGACGCAACTTCAGAGAAGAATTAAAGTTAACAAAATACGGAGTTAATACTTCACATGGGAGGAGGAACGAGTTTGGCGGTTTATTTGATAAAATCTTTTTTCCTTAAATTCAATATGCATTTGCCCGTAGTGAACAAAGGCTTATCTTTGCATGATCTCGATTCCCATCCAAAAAATGAAAATAGAGGAATTGTGTGTATGTTTGCAACTCTTCTATGTGTCAGTACGACAGGAAAACAGGAAAAAGATTAAAGCCATCTCGTTCCGTGCGCTTCGTACCGCAAAGGCCTTATGCCTTTTACATATCACAAAAACAAGTTATTAAGTATCGGTTTATCGAGATCGCCCTTGAGCTTTGTCTTGGACAACTAAAATTTGGCTCGAGGAAACTGGTCGTTCACACACCTGGTGTCTAGGCTGAGGCGCTGAAATGCAAATTTTCTTACTAATAGCTTTACCACCCGGATGACAAAACTGGTACCGAAACCTGGTATCGGCAAAGAAAAAATTGCCAGAAATTTGACATACCTTGGTGCAACACTGTTTTAGATCATAGCTTTTATAAGTTCCCTTAATTTTAAAGAGGCACTGAAAAGAAAATTTTCTTACTAATAGCTTTACCACCCGGATGACAAAACTGGTACCGAAACCTGGTATCTGCAAAGAAAAAACTGCCAGAAATTCCACATACCTTGGTGCAACACTGTAACCATGAAGTTTGCCTTCAGATGTCAGAACAATCATCAACAGTCTCTTGACATTGCTGGGAGACTGACAGTACACCGACTGAAACATAAACAATACATACAATAAATTAACAAAACACTGGGCATGAGAAACTGCTCCCCCACGGAGAAGGAAGAACGTCTGCTAAGCCTAGCTGACCAGTGCACCTTCTTTGGTTCTTAAAATGAAAACCACTAAGAACTTTTACCCTTAAAAGACTTTGAAGTTGTCTAAGCTACTAAAACATATGAGCCTTATTTCGATTGGTCAATTTTGCATGAATATAAAGCCAACAAAAATAGATTGGAGACTATTTTATATACTCATTTATACCATAAACTATACCAATGCTTAATAACGTTTGTATCTTTTTTCTTTAGACAGCCAGCCGCTTTTCAACATCTCGACCTCTAAAAGTCAATCTTAACTTATTTACTTACGAAAACTTAAACAAAACCTTATTTAGAACCAACTTACCGACTGTGCTGTATCGAACTGCACAACCCGCACCAAAAGCGAGAACTAGTGTTTGAAGCTGAACTTTCAGTGTTTCATTGTCTTTGAATGCTTTTAACGCTTCAACTAAAGCTTACATATTAAAGTGCATATTGACCTCAAAGAAAAGGTTATTTTTACACTGAAGTTCTCGGAAGGAAGGAAGCTAGGAAGAAACGAAAGGAAAGCATATCTTTTGTATGGATCTGCAAAAGTCTTATCACCTTTACCTGAGAATAAAAGTACCCTGTTTGTATTACCTTACATGAACAAAATGAGGCACGAATAGAATAAAGAGCCAGCAAGCGCCATTAATGAGCCGTGTGCAGACAAGAGCGCCAAGCACTCGTACCTACTCAGACAAACTTATAAACCTTTAAAGTCCCTATCAAGCTTAACTTTTTACTATTTGGATTAAAACTGTTGTCATCTAAGAACTGCTAATTCGAATAACAAAGAAAATTTCCACGTCTAAGAATGCTTTTTAATCAAAAAAAGATTGGAATGTGAATTTCGACCGAGCAGGCCGGGGGCTGGTAACCTGTGACGTACAGCAGTGAGTTATGTAGTTTTTGTTTAAAAAAAAATCATTTCTGTTAAAAAATGTCATAAAATTTTTATTTCAAACAATTTCAAGGTAATAGTTCACTGATTAAAGTTATAACAATGTAACTATTGTAACCAGAATTGAATTTTTTGAGATAAAAAAGATTGTCTCCGCTTCATGCCTCGTGCTACGTCATATGCCTTCTGCTACGTCATCACTGCACGCTTCAAGTCTAAAGAATGTAACAGGAACGGCGAGAAAAGGTTTTATTTTCGAAAATTACTTTTATCAAAGGGTTCTACCTTTGATCTGGAACTTAAAAAAATAAGCTTGACAGGGAATTTAAATACTGCCACACTGTAATCATTCCTCTACCACAAGGAAACAGCTGAAGAGAAACATGGAACTTAAGAGTTCGCAAACAGAGAGCAAAGCTTCTGAGATGTTTTTTTGTGCCAAGCTCGTGAAAGGAACTTCGCCCTCAGGGCATGTAATCGAAGCTGAAAGACAAAGCACACTATTCCGTGTTGTCCTTTCTCCAGTGTGCAGTTATCATCTAATTTGCTAAGAAACTTTTCTTTCTAAAGTCTGAAGCTCACACTGGAAATAAGCTGAGCTTGTTTTCTTTCTAGACTCATTACTAAATGTAGCTGTAGTTAAAATGGCAGCACTGACGAAGGTGAAGGTCGATTTTGTGATCGTGGCAAATATCAAACTTAGAAAGATATTCACCTCACCTCCTCGAGACAAACAATCTCACACAAAAAAAATCAACCAGCTCAAAGCTCTGTTAACTTTCGTGTGTGCAGGGCTTTAGAATTTTGGTTTCTCAGACTGTAGTTAAAATGGCAGCTGTGACGGAGGTGGTGGTCGTTTTTGTGAACGTGGCAAATATCAAACTTTGAAAGATATTCACCTCACCTCCTAGTGACAAAAATTCTCACACACAAAAAAAATCAGCCAGCTCAAAGCTTTCTTTACTTTCGTGTGAGCAGGGCTTTAGGATTTTGGTTTTCTCAGGCTGTAGTTAAAATGGCAGCTGTGACAGATGTGGTGGTCGTTTTTGTGATCGTGGCAAATATCAAACTTAGAAAGATATTCACCTCACCTCCTCGAGACAAAAATTCTCACACACAAAAAAAAATCAGCCAGCTCAAAGCTCTGTTTACTTTCATGTGAGCAGGGCTTTAGGATTTTGGTTTTCTCAGGCTGTAGTTAAAATGGCAGCTGTGACAGAGGTGGTGGTCGTTTTTGTGATCGTGGCAGATATCAAACTTAGAAAGATATTCACCTCACCTCCTCGAGACAAACAATCTCACAACACTTTCGTGTGTGCAGGGCTTTAGAATTTTGGTTTTCTCAGACTGTAGTTAAAACGGCAACAATAACAGAGGTGAAGGTCGTTTTTGTGATCGTGGCAAATATCAAACTTAGAAAGATATTCACCTCACCTCCTCGAGACAAAGACAAAAAATTCAGCCCGGTAAAAGCTCTGTTTACTTTCGTGTGAGTAGGGCTTTAGGGTTTTGGTTTTCTCAGGCTTTGCACGCTGAGTGTAGAATACAATTTTGCGTGACTTATGTCTAAAGATACGTCAGTCTGAAGCTCTGAACTGCGTTCGTGTTTCACTTCAGAGCAAAGTTCCTTCGGTCAGGTAAAGCACACGCGGTAGTAAGGAATGATATACAACCTCAAAATCGTTCACGGCTGGTCGGCTACTCTCCCAAGCTTCAGAACTGTTTGCTCCTCGCAAGCCTGCTTTTTTGGCCTAAATATAAACATGCCAAAGCGTTTTTTTTTTTATATCTTAGCAACCTTTAACTAGTCTTATTTGGCAAACGGTAAAATGTGACAGTCTTCTGTTTCGAATAAACAAACAAACACAGAATCAAACAGATTACTTGTTAAAAAGCGAGAGAAACTGAAAGAATTATGTTAGCACTACAAAACAAAAAAGGTTAACATTAAATAGTTAAATGGTAACATTCAGCCGCTCGAAGGTTGGTTCTTTAGCAAGTAAAGTCGGCCCTGAAATATTGGGTTGCACGGAATGTCGTTCACCAGTCTTTTGCTACAACACGCGGGTTCAGCTGTTTCTTGCATAAACTGTTTCCACACTCATTGTATTCCTAACTCTCGCTTTGCACACAAATCACACCCAAACATTGCACTCAGCACACAGCAGAGCAGCAGCTTACGAGCAATGTAACGCCGTGTAACGAATTATGGTGATGATGGTATTGGTTACATTGGCAAAGATGGTGTCAGTGCCAATCTTGGTAAGTGGTTGCATGCATTGAGAGTAGTGATGAAGGTGTTGGCAGCTGCAATAGTGATGGTCGTGATCGCAGCATTAGTGGGTGTGACAGTCTTGATGGCAGACCTGACGAAAAGTGGAGGCGACAGAGATAGTAACTGTCGTGATGGCTGAAGTAATGGTTGCGGCAGTCCTGATGGAAGCAGTAATTAAAGTGGAAGCAGCAGCAATAGCGATGGTTGTGATTGCAGAAGTGGTTACTAAGGCAAATGTGATGCCAGCAGTGATGAAGGTGATGGTTGCAGTGATAGTGATGATGGTGGTGATTACAGCAGTGATGGTTGTATTAGTTGTGGCAGCAGCAGTGACGGCACCAGTGGTACTGAAGACATCAATGCAGATGGTTCCGAAGGCAGCACCGATTGCAGTGAGTTCTGGTGGCGGCACAGACAGTGCTGACATTGTTTGGACATTTGCGTTTCCGCTGTGCTTTCTAAGAGGGTTGTGTTATCTGATGTGATATGGTGTTGTACCATCGTCCTTTTCAGGTTAAGAAGAATGGTTGCCAAAGAAAGTTGATAAGGGAAAGAGGTACTATTTAACCAACACCTTATTCCACAGCAGTAGCGGTTACAATGAACAATCAACGTAAACTAAGATCATACATACTCAAGGCAATACTACACTAACTCGTTTATTATTGTAAAACGAAACTAGTAATAAAAATACAAAAACCAAACGAATAGTAACAAAAACAACGAAGGCCGAAATCTTACACGTAAAGAACTACGACCTACAAGACTATTGACCAAGTGTTTGAATATAAACAACTATAAAGGAGAGCTTTACTGCGTAATAAAATAAGGTAGGAACAGATTTACGAATAATGAGTTCTCAATTAAACACGGTTTTGCCTCTTGGACCCTGCAACTCGCAGTAATGGTTTTCTGTATTGCACAAGTAACTGATCGATTTAAAGTGAGGTATTGTGTATTTACTTTAATGCAAAACACCTATATATGTCATGCAATATCCCCCCAAACACAGTTTTCGTTTCCTCAAGTATAAATATATCATAAGGAAGTTTAAAGCTACGAGATTAAAGAGATTAACAAACTAACTGATAACGAAAGTTAGAAGCAAAAGTCGATGCCAGAGTCTTTACTTCAAGAAAAAATAATGCTAAGCTAATTAACGCGCGCGACGCAAACTTTCTTATACAGAAAATAAAAGTTAAAAACGAGGGTGTTTTGTGCGACTTACACAACAAAAAAAAGGAATTTCTTGAAACAAATGAGGAACACAACAAAAAGGGAATTTCTCGAACATCAAAAGTAAAATCCGGGTGGCAAATTGACTGTTCTTGGAGTTGCCCCTAAACGCAGGAGTTAAGGGCGTCAACCTCTCCACCATTAACGATAATCTCTCCATTTTATCACATAACAAATTTTTCCTTTTTCGAGCAACTTGTACAACTGAACTCTTTCAAAAGCTTAGGCGGCCAAACTTCAGGGCAGTGTAAAGGAAACTGATATCGTAACCGAAATTTAATGAACCACTTACGTATAATGATTGAAACAACAACAAAATTTAATTGATATTTCAAATTCACGTTAATTTCGTGAAGCTTTAGCTCCTTTAAGTTTCACACAGAAAAGTATCATAGAGCTAACGCCATTATTAGGTTTAACCTCTATATTAACAATGATCACCGTGAGTTAAACAAGAAAATGAAGTAAAAAAAGTGCACTAGTTCATATCCTATAACCCTGCGTTCAACTGCGTTCAATATCAAAGTACCTACCCCGAAATTCGCTGCTTGCTGCGAACACAAAGCGAGTTGAATTTTCATTGCTTGAATAATCCACCTTTACATTAGTAAGAAAAACAAGTTGTTAAAGATTGATCATATTTTTCATTCTCATTTTCGTTTTTATCTTATTTGCTTTTAGATTTTTAGTCCATATTTTTCTCATTTTAAACATGTATAGGAAGATCGAAACACAACGCTTACCCGACTCTAATCTTGAGCATTCCATTGAAAAGTTCAGGCATCGTTGAGATAAACGACGCCAGGTACAAAACCATCTGCAGAAAGAGATAAATTGGTGTTGGTTTTACACAGGGTAATGGCCACATAAACCATATTTTTTAGTTTTTATCTAGCACTGTATTTGACATAGAACAGTATATTTAGAAAAATATCATTCGCAAAAATCATGTTCTATGCACTACCATTAGCATGTTTGTCTTGTATACTTGTTTTAGGCTTCGAGAACTGACAATCGATGAATCAATTTAAGGTGAAGTTTAGAAGTGGAACTTCTCGTGTACTGAGTCTAACGATAGTAAGGAAATTAACACTGTTCGATCAAACTTATTTGCAACAAATTTGTGCGAAACTCGACGTTCAAACAAGCGTTAGAGCGTGAACTAACTATTGAAAAGAAATTATCAATCTGGACATTACAAAAATGCAAAAATACCGAAACAAAGTAAATGAACATAAAGTGTAACACGTCAAAAACCATAAATTTACCTCCTGTTGTAAAACAGCTTCTCTCACATCGTGTGGACTGCAGTAGGAGTAAATAATTTTCTGCGATAAAAGAATGATGCAAGGTGTCAGTTTCAATGCAGGAAGCGACGTAGAATGCCACGATATCTGCATTTTTTCAGCATGCAATTGACGACATTTTCGGCATTTATCTGATGCGTTTGATAATTGTGAAAAAATGCCAAAATAGAGACAATACCCAAAAACTTCATTAAAAAAAGCTGCATTCGCGGAGAAAGAGTAAATGTTTCCCAAATTTCATAATATTGAAAATGATGCCGACCAACTCAAGGGCACACGGGGCTATGTTCCTTTGGAAGAAAACGAGGAACAAGCCCATATCACCCTTTACAAGTTCAGCAACATAAACTAGCACTTACTACACCTGGTTGACCAAGAGATAAAGTAGAAATCGGGTTTACTAGGCAACCCATTTCATCTTCTACAGTGATTAGGAACAGAACCATTGCTCAGTAACGATTCGAGGGAGGCTCGTTTAAAAATTAAATGTTTGTACGGGTCGGTATTTACTCGGTGTCCGGACTGGAATACTAGTATCTTGAAATCACCTTTAGGTTAAATATGGTTTCTTAAAGTCTGGTTGATGTCAGTAGACGATATAGACTTATCATTACAAAACAGGGGGAAATGTATTGAGAATAAAAATTAAAAACAAAATCCGACGTTTCGGAGTCAAACGTGACTCCATTATCAAGGTAAAGCTTTAATGGTAACTCGCAATTTAAATACAACGGGCGTTAGGTCAAAACAAAAAACTTTGCATAACTGTGAGTTAACTGTTAAAAATAGTTGACAATAAGACATTTACAATGCTAGAATACAAAAAGCGTGAGTTCAAACAAAAAACTTTAGCACGAATGGAATCTGACTGCTTATTTAGTGATGGCTGGTGCTCATTAAAGCTTTACCTTGATAATGGAGTCATGTTTGACTCCGAAACGTCGGATTTTGTTGTTAGTTTTTATTCTCAATACATTTTCTAAGTCGATCTTACTTAAAGTGGGAAATGTGTGTCATAATTCACATTCTTTCGCCACAACGTCCATGGACAGGGGTGTTCAGCCGTTGGTCTTGGCCATTAAGCTTCGTTAAATAAGGGTAACTAGGCTGTATCGGGACAAAGGTGGAAAAGAGAATTTAAGCTCCTTTAAACACTGCTTGAACTTTCGATCTTTCCTAAATTTCTATACCTGAATGGCAGCTGGAGTTAACGGCTCATATATGACTCGTTCCTCGTGACCAAAGACGCCGATAGTGACCTTGAAAAAATGAAGACATGCAAAATTCCCTTGTTCATTTACCTTTGTTAAGATTCATGGCATTAAGTCTCAAGTCCTCGCCAATCTTCCCCTTCCTATTTCCCATAGTATGTAAACCGTAGTAAAGTAAGTAGGATAGGAAAAAAAAGAGTTTGAATTCATGTGCGCACTTTAATTTTTACACTAAAAACAAGGTTAACTATATGTAAGCTGGAACTCTCATGCTTAGTGTCAAGCTAGGATCTAAAAGACGTGCATTTTCAAAAAGGACTGTCAATTCTAGAAGAGGACCTTTAAAGAAAAGGTGCCATTTAAGAAAACTAGTATTACCAAAATAAAACCAAATTTTTTTACTTACCACTTTGCCTCGTACCAGTATGGTTGTAATCCCTGGTGCAAGACTGTCCACCAGCTTGCCAAGAAGCCCCGCCCCCCGCCGAACGACATTCCATTTCCGGTCGTACCCAGCCTGCCTGTACACAGCCTCGATCTGTTCAACAACTGTCCCCATCTCGCCCGGTAGAATAAAAAACTTGCCTTCACGATTTAAAAGTTCCTATAAACAGAAAAAGAGTAACTTACATATCTACCCATTTTTCACGTTTTTTTTTATTACATTTGTATTATCGTTACTTATGGAATCAAGATACTTGGCTCCCTTTCGAATAAATTCCTAAGACATCGTAAAACAAAACAAGTGTTAACCCTCTCTATCGCCCTCATCCGTGCATGGGTAATGCTTCTGTCCAGTACAAGCAGAAACATCTCGTTATAAAAGCTAAAATCAATTTAAACCTTTAACTGATGAAAACATGTAAACCTAGATAATGATAAACATGTTCCTTTATTTTGTTTTTGGAAGAAATTTCCTAGCTTTCTGTATTTTAATGTTGAAAACTTCAGAGATGGTACGATTATGCTTAACTAACTCCGGATCATATCACTACCAAACTGAGTCTTGGACAAGGTTTGAACTACGACACTCGAAATTTAATCATATACGCCACGCACCCATGCACAAAGAGCTTGAGATGTATTGTCGTACTTGGTGTAGGTACTGCTATTTGGGCATGAAAATTTCTTTCTCATCAGCAGTTTTGATGATCAACTTCGTAGATTTCCACTTCAGCGTAAATATTAATTCAGACTCTCAACTCGTGTTACTGGTCAAACTAAGTAATAATCCTTCTCTGTAACATTTCATTTTCATTTCAACTTCTCTGTAACATTAATCATTTTCTGTAACATTTTCATGCCAACGAAGCTACCTACCTCATGCCTTATAGTACATAGGTTACTGGAGAAGAAAATGCCCAAATTTTTCCATCAGCGATCTTAAGAGATCACAGACAGTGATCAAAGTTATACAAAATCGTCATTATTCAACGTCCTACCTGCAGAATCAGCATTTTTCTATTCTCATTGAGACACTCATGAAGCTCAGCCACCAAGCCCTCTCTAGATTTAGTCACCAGATCCCTGCCGTCATCCTGGTCATAATGTGTGACCGTGTCGGTTGGCTGCACGCTTGTGCTGTATCCACGGGTGAGGGTGAACTTTCGCGATCGCAGTTGAGAGGAAGGACTTTTCGTTTCTGGAACTGAATCCTCTTTAATACACTCCACCTCAAACCCAAGTTGTTCTGAGTCTGTAGCAAGATGGCTGTAGAGAGTAAATCAAAAGTAACAATCATCTAATGGTCAAATGGTTAGTCATTCAACTTCAGGTACAAGATACATAAATTCCAATTGTTGTTTTTTTCTTAGACTATTAAATTTAACAAAATTGCAAGATAATCGAATGTATTTTGAGTTAAACCACGCTTTACCTGGATAGATGGGTGAATAGATGCTTTATTTGTGAAACCTTGCAGCCATAGGGCTGAATTACGTTTACATCACATACAGCACTCTTGAGAAATGATAAAATTGGAATAAATACTAAATAAGTTAATATATTAAATATTCAACAAGGCTGCTCTAAAAAAACTAATGATACAAAATTTAATATATACTACATACTGATCATGAATTGTTATAAAGCTAAAATTTCACAGAGTTTTTAAAAATGAAGGAGTTCTTTGTTCTATCGGTCACAGGCCTGTGCACCGAAAAAGCATGCTTGCCCCTAAGATTGTACTTGCAACTGTTAACGGTTGGCAGCAATTGGTGCAGTTTATGGTTGGGATTACTGCACACCTCTCTAAAAAGCTTGGATGAACTTGCTTTTAGGAACTCCAAAGCCTATGTAAGTAATTGAACTTGGACATTGAGATGTGCTTGTCTCAAAAAGAATTAGGACCCATTCGGAAATCAAACAAGGTTTAAGAAAACATCAAGCATCAAGGGTTTGAACAGCCAGCGCCATCTCGTTTCAACGATTCATGGGTTAATACTCTACTAACACAGTACCCAAGTAAACATCAACAATAATAAATTTTACAGCAACTCCTGTTGTACAAAACCACCCCCTCCCGCTATCCTTATTTTTGTTCCAGTCAGCAGTAGCCAACTGCCGCAGAGCTACTTTCGGACCACGCGTTAAGTTTACGTATTTGATTTGTCAAGACTGGTGTTGGTATTCAGCATTGTGTTTAAAGTAAGATTACACGGAGTTGGATATACACTCCGTGGGATACCAACACAGTACTTCAACTTCAGTAAGCATGCTGCTATCAATATTTACATATTATACACTTACCTGACTGGTTCATCGCGCTGAACAAAATCGAGGTGATCAACACAGGCTGTGGTCACAAGTGTCTTTAGGAAAAACAATAAAACATACTTAGTTATTGCTAAATACGACACCTTTATTCTGATTGTTTTTTACTATCTTTCTAAGTTAACAAATTTTGGGGAATAATAAGGAAATCAGTTAAATGGAGAGACTCTCATCTCAGATACTGGCCGTCGCTCTGTTTCATAACGCGCGCAAACTTAACGTCCATGAGAAACTTGTTTTATATAAACAACTTTAAATATTTACCTTGACATGTTAGAAGAACGATCTGGTAGGTTTTGAGATGCTAAATTTACCTTTTGCAACGAAAACTCTTTTTGAAAGGCGAAATTTCATCAAAATAAGAACTGTATCATTAATGTGGTACTGAAGCCATTTTGTCACTGGGATTTTTACAGCTATAGGAGCTTTTCCAACACTTCCTTTCGAGTGTTAAATGGATAAAAAAAGCTTACCAGACCATTTTAAGTTCCCATTGAACAATCTTTGAAACTCGTGCTTTCAGTGCGAATAAAATTCAAAACATACGACGATGGTTTATGACGTGACAGGACGTAGTAATCCTTCGACTCCAAGCTACTCTAAGCTAGCGTTTACAGCGAACAAGTAATCTCGCACAAACAAATATGGGACTCTATTTTAAAAGATAGTCTTACAACTGAAAGCTCGAATACTTATTATAACAACTTTCCCTAGGCCAAAGAGCGTTTTTCAACATAGCTGTCAGGTAAATGTACATACCTGCAGTTTACCCATTCGTATCTTTATTCCGTTGCACTCTCCTCTTTTAAACGACGCGAGCATTTCTAACATTTCTGGGAAATGTTTACCCCTATTTGATAAGTAAAGTACATGTCGTATGTTATGGACAGTTAAATCCCTTTTCATTTTTATCAAACGCATAACCCTTGCAGACAACGCATAAGAAGATGAAAAAAAATTTGAAAGTAAAGGCCACTGCTTCGTGTGAGAAATAAGATAAAACGAACTTAAAATCAAACATCAACTTTCGAGACAAACGTCCAAATTTAAGTCACAGTCAAAAGGTGTAATCAGTTTTCTTTGGGAGATCGGTGTAAGCCCAAAACGAAATTTGCCAAATGCAAATGCCATTGCTGAGTTCTTAGAGGCTTTCACGCAGGTCTTGCTCACTATACAAACAGCACAGTCTGACAGGTTTTCCGGAAAACTCGAAGTCATACAAAGCAGTGCCTCCTCTGTCTTTCAAACAAAAAAATTGCCCTTACCGAGTACTGTGACAAAAACGCTTCGTGCCAAGTCGATGAATGATAACAATAGAAATGCTAGGAGTGAACTAGTAGAAATTTTTTTGAACTTATCTCAAAAAAAATTAGGCAACTTTACCTTAACCGCTGCTCCCTTAGAAAAATTGTGATTGTTGGACGACCACGTAAATGCCAGTTATTGCGCACAAAGGCAAGAGTGCTCTGAAACAAGGAAGCATTTTTCAAAAATCAGACGAAAGTAAATGCAAAGACACTCCGGTGTTCCTAAACAGCGAAGTACAGGAAACTATCTACACAATCACGACACGTTAACGAAGATAGAGAACCGTTCTAAACGAAAAGACAAAAACCTTACTAAAAGTACTAATGTAAAAACTCCAACGTTTTGCTTGTTTCGGAAAGCCTTTTAGAATGGAATTTCGCAAATACTTAAAAAAAAATAGGAAAACGATCTACGGTTCACGTTCTTTTATCTTTATTGTCTTCTAGGTATCAACATGAATTGAGATTTGGCTAGTTTGTAACACTTCTCGGTTTTACTATCAACATGAATTGAGATTTGGCTAGTTTGTAACACTTTTCGGTTTTTATCCTTTTCTCAGCTAACTGATCCAATGACTTCGCTGGAAGTCAATCAATAGTTTACACGCCGTTTCTCACTGCCTTAAACCCAGTCACTGAACTAACACAAGCCAATCAATAGTTTACTTGCTGCTTCTCAATGCCTTGAACCCAGCCACTGACACAAACCAAGCCAATCCATAGTTTACAAGCTGTTTCTCGTTGCCTTAAACCAGCCACTGACACAAACCAAGCCAACCCATGGTTTAAACGCTGTTTCTCGATGCCTTAAGCCCACACGCTGACACGAACATAAGCGCTTACCGTTACTTAAGAAACAATACCTTAATGTCGTCAATGACCAGGGACATGTCGAGTGACATGTAAAAATCCGACTCGTCCAGCACCTTGGGGTACGCGATGACGGTACGGCCTGAGACCCGGTAAATCTAAATACAAACACTTCACCTTTCAAACATTATTTATAAAATAATTTGGCTAATACGTGCGATTTGATTGGTCAACAAGTGTGCTTTCATAGCGCTATGAAGCACGAAAATAAAGATTACTCTAAAAGTAGTCTTCTCGAGCTGAAAAACAGATTTGAACGTTATCTTAATCGCCCTCCACATAATAAAAGCATTCAGTTTTCTGGAATAAAGCCTCCAACAATATACTTTACGCGAAACTGAAAACTCTGAAACAACAACAGAAATTGAGTGTTCAGCACAAACACCCGGCAAAGTTTGTGAGAATTCTCGAGCAGGTGAAACTGATCTGCTCTCGAGTTCCCCCAAACGTTCCACTCGGTTTTCACCAGGCTATGAAGGCGCGGAGAACATGTTTTATTTCTTAAGTAAACGAACTACAGAGTGTAATTAGAATAAAAAGAGAGCTATGATAACGCGGTAAGTCAAGAGAAATGTTTAATGTTTAGCATTTATATAGCGCTGTTTTCCATGTGGATATGATCAAAGGCGCTTAACAATGATTTACAGATGACTCTGGTATTGAGGGTCTTACATAGTCCGCTATATACGGCTCACAGTAATGTTCAGTAAGAGTGCCCACAGTTAGTAGAAGAGAGACCACAACACCGGGAACGATTCAACCCTGAGTAGTAGATGCGAAGGCCTTTGCACTAATAAGTCATGTATATTTTGAGAACACGACTCTTCTCTATGCCAGTGATGATAAGATACGAACATCAACACTACCTTGCTAGTTCCTAAGGCTCCGATGGGTCTTGCTGGCCGGCCTTGCAATCCAAGTTTACGATTCACCCCAAGGCGTTCATATGCCTACGACAGAACGACTAGAGTTATACTTTTAAACAAATTTTGCCATGTTTGTTTTATTCGTCAGTCCTCCATTCCAGCCACCCAACTAATCAGTACAATACAGAGCATGTAATGGTTAATTCCGGGTACTCTACAAATCCAGGCCGCCAAAATCTTCGTCGAAGCCTTTATAACGAGAAAGTTTGTAAAGTTGCTTTTCGAGCAAGAAAGAATTTTACCTAGCACAAGTCTACACACTTACAGCACAGTCAGAGTTGAATCGTTCAAAGGCTGGTTAACTTTAACCATGGTTAGGCCTAAATACAAGCACTGAGTTTTTCTCGAAAGAAAGATTTTTAACGGAAGAAACTTGTCAATTCCAAAACTACGGGTCAATTCAGTCTCTAAAAAGTTGAAAATAAGAACGCAGCTTAAAAAAATGTAACCCTGGATTAGTGTTAATCGGCCTTTGAACAACTGGGCCCAGGGTGTCAAATGGCAAATACCATTCATAAAACAGGAACATTTGAAAAAAAATTTAAACCTACTCGCTTATAATGAACTACAAAAAAACGCGTTGTTAATCTACCTATATAAGCAGCATCAACAAAAACATACAACATAGTCTTGTTAACCATGAATAGCTCTTTTCTCTTACGGCCTTTAACTGTTTCGTCTCATTTCGTCTCTGGAATGTTCAACATCAGCTTCAACACTAACATTTTGCGGTTTTCCTATTGACACTGAAACAGCATCGAGGAAACTTGTGGTTGTGACGTTTAGTAATTCGTCTACAGCTTCTAAAACTCCACCTGCTTTCTCTTCTTCCTTCGATTTCAGCAGATCAACCTCACCCTTTGCCAAGTAATCCCTCTTTCTTCTTCTGCAGCTATTCTTATTTAGGTCTTTCCTGGTATGTAGAATTAGCAGAGCGAAAAATCTACTTCAAATATCTTGTCACTGAAAGCTTCTCTCGTATACATTTTACTGAATCGCAGGATGTCATTGCATCCTTCAACAGCTGCAAAACTGACAATGGTCTGCTCCCTTGGTAACAACTCACTTGCAGGCTACTTTCAAAACTAACTTTTTCTTGTGTCAGTTAAAACAAGAAATGACTTGACCAGACGAAAAAGTTGCTAATAACCGCTGTTACCTTCAATAGATTTCGGGAACACAGAAACCAATTAATGATCAATTCGCTGGATGATATCACCAATTCACCGATTTCCTGAAGCGTCAACATCGTTCTGGCAGCAGTGTTTCACTTACGTGCTAAGAATACGGAGACAATCAGTAAAAACTGTCTGATTGTCTGTCTGGCTTAATGATTGTCTTCTTTGGCAAGTGAGTGCAAAACTGCTGATTTCTCATCACCAGGCAGATCCCACAACAACGTTCACCGTTCTAACTCAACCAAGATATCTGAAACAGCATTCCATGTCGAAGTCTCTGCGACGGAAGGCAATGATTGTACACTGGTGTTCTCGCTTTAATGGTTTCAAGTCACCCATTTTTTCAACTTTCCAATTATTTCAATTTCAGTTAAAAAAAAGGGATTTTGCTAAAAGCACAAAGACGAGGAATTTTACAAAAAACAAAACACGGGGCGGCGGGGCAATCAGTCGCTAGGCATGTGAATTACTGCAAGTGTATGGTAAATTATCAATTTTTCAGGCATGTGAAATCACTCGAAAGGGTGTGTCACATGCCTTGGAAAGGCTTCATAATCTAGGACGAAGTGTTTCTAAATGAAAGCTGACGATGAATTTGAAGGGCGTTTGAACCAGGCAGAAGAAGTACTTTTTGCCAACCATGACAAGCTGTCCTGGCGGCCACAGCTGTATAGGTTCGATCTGTTGGGGAGTTTCTGTCTCGATCCCAAACATTGCCAGCGTTGCTTGCAATCTAAACACAAACAAAACGGTCAATCAAGAAACTAATAATAATAATAATAATAATAATAATAATAATAATAATAAAAACAAAAGTTTATTACAATGTATCCTACATATGGAGGCTCTTCATCTGTAATCTTATTAACAATTAAACTATAACAATAATTACCGCTAAGATACAGGAATGAAATTATAATCAAGGTTGCCACTATTTACTGGATGTAAAACTCAAGGACTTTTCAAGGACCTTCCAGGACCTTTTCAAGCAAACCCAGGACCTTGTCTATCAAATAAGCGACACCTAAAAGGAATGCTAACAATGAAAAACAACCAATGACAAATCTCCTAGAAAATCAGGTCTCTCGGAGTCGCGGATTTTGTTTAAGAAGGTTTACATAAAAAAATTGTAACAAACAGCTTATTTTTATCAATTTTGGAAGTAAAGAAAGAAAGTTTTCGCCAATTCCAGGATTTTCAAGGACAACGACCCAAATTCAAGAACTTTCCAGGGCTTGGAATTTTTTTCCCCTAATTCCAGGACTTTCCAGGATTTTCAAAGACCGTGGCAACCCTGTATAATAAAATAATTTAACAAGAAGACTAGGATAAAACAATCATTTTCAATATGTGTTAATTAGCACAGGCTAGATATGCGTGGTTTTGGAATACTTACATATTTAAAGAACATCTTGAACATTGAAAAGAGTAGCAACAGCGTTGAAATTTCCCGGTGTAAGAGGAGTAACTAATTTCAGTTGGAGCTATCTTAGATCGGAGGTTCCTGACAGGTTCCTCGATTTCTAGTTGCAAACTATAGCCACAATATCATTTCGTATAAATTTGAAATGGTTCAAGTGTGTTTCAAGGGGCAATTACCAAACCAATCCACTTCTAACAACTCGGTTCAAGCATTTGTAGCAGATCAACTGCTCTTGTTGTTTCTATTTCTCTATGCGCTAGACTCCGTCGGCCTCTTTTTGAGTTTGTTTCATCAGACCAAATACATTTCTTAGGTTTGTTATCTAGTGACTAGGGCTCTCGAGCAAGTAACTGGGGTCTGCTGGGCTTTAGCTAAGATTGTTAAGCTCTTTTGAAATTGTAGTTTGGAGCAGCCATTACTTGTACAACTACAACCACTAAATCAAGGATGGGGTTATTGTCTAAGCAAATCAAAAGTTGTAAGCATTAAGGGTCACCTGGTGTTATATTTTAAGCTTTTTTGGTAGAATAAAACTTTCCTCAATCAACTAAGATCAGAAATGCACTCACTCCTTGTTTTCCGATATAAGAATGACTTGAACCACTGGATCACTTTCTGCTACCTAGCCCGGAACAAAATTACACAAACTCAGACGCCTTGGCAAATTTTCACAAAAAATGACTTCTTTCGGGACTACTTGATCAATACTGCCAGTGTCAAGAGTCCTATCTTTTCCTATTTTCTGGTTTTTAAGAAAATGGTTTTTCTTTTAAGCATCTGGACACTACTCAATTTATAGCTTACTTCAGCATTCTCTACTTCACTACCCAAATTCAGCATCCACTACTCCACTAAAAGATTCAACATACACTACTCTACTGATAGATTCATTATTCATTACTCCACCGATAGCTTCAACATTCACTACTCCGCTGATAGCTTCAACAATTACTACTCCACTGATAGATTCAACATTCACTACTTCGCTGATAGCTTCAACAATCATTTATTCACTGATAGTTTACTTCAGTATAAACTACTCCACTGATAGCCTACTTAAAAATTGTGCAAAAAACATTAGCTTGAAGTTTATCTTGGTAGAAAAACGTGATTAGTATTTGGATGAAAACTTGGTTGCGCACAAGATAAAAACTTGTCGCTAGAACTCGGTCTTTCTAACAACCACAACAAGTTACACCAGTTGTACAAATCGGTAAAAACCCATGAAGATCCCGAGCTAAAGGAATCGTTCAAAACGCGAAAGTGCTATCAATTTTTTTGGTAAATAATACAGTACCTGAAAAGACGAGTATCTAAAGTTGATTGATGCATTCCGGCGAGACTGGGACAGGTGTCTGCCAATGGGGTCTATCTCATTTACATCCAACAGACCATCAACTATGAGACCAAAGAGTTTTAGTATCGATATTCGTTACGAAAACTGTTGCTAAGAGCAAAAACCTATGAGCTTAGTTGACTTTCTTAGAGCTATGTAGCAACAAAACGACAGATAGCAAAGTTACAACGGAAAACAGCTTGAAAAAACCTACGATCATCAAAAGCAGACCCTTTTTCAACTGACTTTCTTCGATTTTACAGCCGAAATATTGGAAAGAAGCCTGGGATTTTGACTTTCTCTCGTATACTTTCTTTGTGATCAACAAAATTTCCATACACACTGGCTGTCAACTTTGCGAGCCAAGGATTTCACACTGAAACGGTAAAACCGTCTTTAAAACTCAGCAAAACAGGAAAAAGATAAAACATCAACACAATTCGAATGTCAACCTTAATTTGCCCAATACTAGAATCGTAGCGGTAGGGCTTGTATGGCATTGAAAGATTGGACTGCTTTGTGCATGGAGCTAATGCAACAAGATTTATATATTATATTTATACAAAAATATAACCAAATACAATGTTAAGCCTGTTTCCCATATAGACGTAAATGGTCGCAAACAGTTTGCGGAGGGATGTTTGCGAGCCAACGCAAATTGTTTGCGTTAATGGGAATACATTTTACCATTTATTCCAGACAAGATGCGACGATCGCAAACATACCGTTGTCATGTCCCAATTGGTCGCAGACCTGCCGTAAAGATAGAAAAATTTCTATCTTTAAGGCTTGTTTGCGATCGTCATACACATGAGCAAGACGATGACATCGTGTGCTGTTAAGTTTTCTTTCAGTTTCAGTTCCTGTTCATTAAAATAAGTTTATCAAAGCAGAAAAATGTGAAGGGAAAACGTGTCAGTTCTGTTTTATCAAGATACAGTAGCTAGGTTCATACCTAAGAGGTTGAGCAAGATGAGCATTGACTGGCCCCAGAGAAACCCATCATCCTCCACGTCATTGGATTCCCGCACTTGCGAATGCGGCATCCTGCGTTCATCTTCCAAGTACGTCTTGGGTACGTAAAAATACTTTGGCAAAAGGTCACCTTAACGCAACAAAGATTAATAAAATGGCAATTGCCAATCAAATGTAGTTTGGGTACCAAAAACTACACCAGTAGAAGCTGAAATAAGCATTAGGTCTTTGCCGCTCAGCGCCATAACCATCTTGACGACATGAGGGGTAAGTGTGATAGTTTCATCGAATGTCCTAGGGCGAAATTGCTTTTGAGAAATAGCTATTAAAACGCAATGGGTCAAACGGAAAAAGATTCTGATTCTGGTAGGGCTCAGAACTAAAATATGTTACGAAACTTGGAATTATAGCATTTATTTATTCATTATACTCTGCAAACGGCCCAACGGGAGCAAAGTTAAGGTAGTAAAGCTATCAAAGGTTTGATGAAACAATACTTCTAAAACACATATTGAAACTGCGGTACAAATATACGTTCACTTAAAACCTGAACATCAAAGTTTCTTTAGGTCCAGGCACGTTTGGATCAACCATCACTGTACAGTAATAGAACAATTCGACAGCCATAATTCACGGAACACACGCCACAGCGACCAGACATCTGTTCATCAAAACTTGAAGGTCGCCAGAGTCACAACTTACAATCTTTTTAACTCCGAAAAAATAAAGGAAATTTTATATCTTAACCCTGGACAGGTTGTATCTCCTTTGAGATTTTGCCACAGATTAGACCTTATCATTCAAACACAGACCTACCTTCTTCCGAGGACACTAAAATACCATCTTTAAGAATCCCTGTGTACTTCTGAAGGGACTTGACGTCATTTCGAAAAATGGCTGTCAAGGAAAACAAACAGTTAGTAGTTCTAAAAGGTGTCAGTACAAGGAGAGCTCAATGGCCGCTTGCTGTATGTAAAAATATAAACTTGGAAAATTAACATGCAATTTTCCTATTGCTGTACAACTGTTCGTTAAGTTTTACTTGCTACTTTGAAAGAAGAAAAATGTGGTGTTCGTAGGAAAACGAAGAATTCTAAGTACATCTCTCCAGTACTCACCTCAAGTTTTTCTCTTATATTACAGTATATAGTAACAGACACAACAAACATCCTTCAAATACATTGTGCTGTATTTTGCATGTAGCAAAACGCAGTGTTTTTATATATCAAGTTATACTTTTTGAGTTTAAAATCTTGTTCTGTCTCGTTCTATGTTATTAGGGAGTTTAAGATACGACTACGACAACACCGACAACGAGGGCACTCTGTTGTCTTTAAAATTACAACGTAAAAAGCTTATTTCTAAGTTTTCACGACTACGAGAACGACCTACAGAAATTTTTATCAATTTTGGTTTACACCTTTAAGAAAACACTGTCTATATTCATACTCACAAAACGTAACTCGGACTAACGAGAAAGCAAACTAGCCACAAGAGATCGAAAAAGGCAAGCAAGAAGTGTGATTTTTGAAAGCTGTCGGCGATGTTATCAAAGTCGTATCTTAAACTCCCTATTGATGGATCTGATAACAACATCAAGGAAACTTAGATACTGTCTTAGGTTTAGTTACTTATCTAAGCTTACTGAACTACGTACGTGTAACAAGTGAAGCACTTGTAAACTTTCTATACACAAGCCCAGTCCCGACATGTCGCACTGTACGCAAACAAATTAAACGGGTTTCGCGTAGTACCATCAAGGAGGATGTGGTACGACAAAGGAAGTAATCGAGAAAACTATGAAGCAGTAGACGAGTACTTACCATCCAAGGCTAGGTAAATAAAGAACAGGGGCCACTCACATTCGATGCCATCAAATCGCTACAATAAGACGGTATAAAAACGTAAAAGTCAACAAAAAAATGGAATGCTCACGACAACAGACATTTCAGCTACAGTCAGGTAGTCAGAAAACCGAACAGGTTTAGGACCACATAGAAATGGTTTCAGAGGGCCCACGATTTCACATCCTTATAAAAGAAGAATCGAAAGTCTAACAATTCACAATTGTTATAGAAAAGGCAGCAGCTTCTCAATTATTCTAAGATTCTGGGTGAATATTCTGCAGCCAGGGAATTGTGCGCCAAAGCCTCTGGAAGACAGACTGGCACCATAAACAAGGTGGTAATTAAAACATAAACAATACAGAGTTTCCCGAGGTAGTTCTTTTCCTGTTTTTTACCATCTGTGTGCAATACCCTCAACTACAACCCTGCAAGATGGAGCCACAGTGACTGTGTCCTGTTATAACAATGTGGGTTTATAGTTTGCCCACACCACCCCAATGGAGTCTTTTGGATCGATACACAGCCATATTGGTTTTAAAACAGACATCTTAACACAATAAAGAAGAGAATGTTGCTTTGGTAAACACGGATTAATAGTTCAGCTTTGTCGGTCCCAGTAAACATGAGGAAAGGCGTTAGAGTTTATGGAATGATCCCGTTTGGGCTTTATTGCAGAAGGATGGCCGCCTGGTTAGCCTAGTTGGTAAGATGCCAGTCTTTCGTGCGGGAGGCCCGGGTTCGATTCCCGGTGCCGGACCTTCACTCAGGGTCTTAAAACAACTAAGGAGAAGGTGCTGCCTTTGCTCCAATATCTGCAAACGGTTAGACCTTTGCGTCTTCTCGGATAAGGACGTTAAACCGTAGGCCCTCGGAGTCCAGTAATAGGGTTGTAAAACCTGTTGGGTTCTCCAACTATACCTAAGAGTGGTGAAGCTAAAATAAAAAATAAATAAAAAAGGATGACTTTGCTATGTTCCGCCTGAGAGAAAAGGAAGAGTTTGAATTATATACCTGGAGTTCTTGCTTCTCATAGTATCTCCGGTTCCTATCCTCCAACACAGTCATGTACCCATCTTTAGGGTATCTTTTGAGACCATATTTACCCTTAAAAAGTTGGAAACAGTAGTCTATGGATCAACTGGCTCGAATAAATATGCCGTGGTATAAACCTTTTAACTTTTTTGTATGTGTATTCAGGGTCTAGATACAATTAAGAAAACATTTCAATAAATTGCATATATACAGTTTTTTAAATGAGCATGTCACCTTTGTGCGGGAGGATTCGGTCTGTGATAAACAGCCGAGCTACAGTGATCAAGCCAAGTTCATCTTGCGAAATATCCTTGATATAACTTAACATGCAAGAGTCCCAGACACTATATACATAATAATATATAGTTTGATAATAAAAGTATAATAATAGTTTGTATGTAATCATGAAGAAATTCATGAAGATTTTGAGTCCTTACAAAGCAAGGAGAATTGGTAGTTTTCCAATACATAAATTTACAATTTTTCTGTTAAAATAGTATTCCTCTTCAACTGACTCAAACTCTAATTATAACACTATACTAACCTCCAGTTTGTCAATAACAAGGTTTCTCGTTGCATTTTTCAATGCTTCATCATCAACCACAAAAGCTGGGAAGCCCAAAATTGTCAATAGGGAAGCATCTGTTACCTAAAATAACGAATCTAACTTTGATCCAACTAACTGAAATTAACAACATTCAACAAACTACTGCAGACTAAATTTCTCAAAAACATCTTTGAATGATCAAGTTTTAACATTTTTATAATCAAGGTAAGTAAAAGGTAAATCAAATACAGTAAACTCAAACATTGCAAATAGCCAGAGTTCACATCAGATCATTTAAAAAAAATTAATTGAATCAAGATAGCAATAGTTTGAAATTAAAAGTAAATTTTTGCTCACCTTTGAAGATGAAGCTCTTGGGAGCAACGAGTTGAGAATAGTAACATTCCGGTTATGTGCATCAGGGTCAACGTAAATCACAGAGGAAGAAGTGCCCTAATACAAAAGATCATAGATGGTAAATTATTCGTTTGGTGCACCATAATTCAAACATCTAACTTAGAATCTTGTCATGTTGTGGTTTATTCAAACACATAAGAAGTTAAATTATGATACTATATCTGAAAACCTTTACTAAGGACAACCTCTAAGTCACACAAAACAAATTCAAACTAGTATACGACACTACTACCTTTTAGTTAATTATTACATTTTAGTAAAAATCAGCACCTATTGACCATCAATTCAGTTTAAACTATAGAATATAGTCTTGATGTGTACTCTATTTTGCTGTACACAGGTTTAAAGCCTTCTTGGCCATGTGTTAAATACTCTTGCAACTTGTCGCTGCAGTAAGGCCTCCCACGTGCTCACTCACGTTACGTAATGTTTGGAAAGAGGCCTTATGCATTTTTACGTCAAACACCACCAAGCCTCGCTTTCCAATCACGAAAGTGTGAGTATTTCATTAATCAAACTCGAAGCGCCCACAAATGAAAATAATTCCTTTGTGAACACGGTTTGAACGTGCAAATGCTCACACCTATTTCTTGAATACGAAGCTTGGGGGTGAAATTGACTAGTTTGACGTCAACATGCATGCATAAGGCCTATTGTTGGATATTGTTTTCAGGCACGTAACATCACTTTTTAGTGATTCCCATAATTAAATCTTGGATAGTCCAACGGATTTAAATCGAGACTATGTGCAGGCCATTGGTCGTTCGTTATGAAACTGGGATCATTTTCTTCGAGGAAGTCTTGTTTTGGAGCGTGCTGCGTGGCATCTGGTACTGTCTTGATGGATTCTTAAATTTTCCTGATATTGCTTGAACGTTTAGCAGACTTATGTTATTGCAGAATATCTTGATAGTATTCTGCATCCAACCTCCGTCCTTATTCAATAAAAACAAGAGGAATCTTTCCTAATACTGAAACAAATGCTTATACAAAAATGTTTGCTTCTCATGAATGAATGCAGTAATCTTTCTTGAGAAACCTCACGTTTTCTTCTTGCTGCTGAGTAAATTCTGTGATTCTGGCTGTTTAGTGGAGGAGCAACAATAAACGTCTTCTCGTCACTAAACCAATTCTTCTGATATCTCGCTGGCGAGGGAACCTCCTCAACAATTCTGGTACCTTCACTTGCCTTTGTAAGATCTCAGGGCCATCAAGCTTTGGAACTTTTATCCGCTTGAAGACTTTCATTTCAAGACATTTTTGCACTACACTTTGAGCTCTACTTCTTGGGATCTTTACAAAAGATGTGTATTTACGTATGGTTTAAAAATCATACATTATTAGTCTGGAAAACATAGGTCATAGAATATTCTATAACAATTTCTTAGATTGGGGTTTACTTTTTTGGGCCTACCCTACAAAAGATGTGTATTTACGTATGGTTTAAAAATCATACATTATTAGTCTGGAAAACATAGGTCATAGAATATTCTATAACAATTTCTTAGATTGGGGTTTACTTTTTTGGGCCTATCCGATATACATACACCTAAAGTTTTGACCTTGTTAACTTTCAAAGGACAAAACTTCAAAGAATCAAATTTTAAGTTGATAATAACTTTCGAATCAAAGACAGTCCAAGCCTCTTTGAACACTAAGACAGGGTTTCAATAAAACTAAGATAACTAAGAACTGCACTATGAAGATTACTTCAATGTTAACAGGCCTAGGTTATCACTCGTATTTATAAGTTACTATTTTTTGCTGCACACTTGAAAACTATAAATAAAAAAACCAAGTACAAGTTGCACAGTACAAATAGTTATAGTAGTTTAATAGGCACAGATGAGGAGAGTTGACATGGCATGGTTCGACACATCCAGCCATTATGTTCCACATAATCTTGTTGACACATAGTTGCTTTACCTGGGCTCCATAAGCATTGAAACCATTTATTGCCTCTAGTGCTGCCTTAGCCATTCCAATTGAGCTGCAGGACACATAAATAATGTATGTCAAAATCATATTACAGTAATTCAACTGGCAAATAAACTCAACCCCTTTTGGATCTCAGTTTTCTTTGACCTTATATTAATTTTTTATTTTTTATTGATCAGACTCTATGGGGGCTCAAAGTTATGGTAAGAGGTCTCTGTAAGGCTTATAAGTGCACCAATGTTTTCCTCATAAATGCTGAGTAACGCCTACTGTCAAATAAAGGCTCTGCCACTGAAGTTACATGTCACACGTCCCCTTAATCATAGTCCCTGGGAATGCTTCAGCAGATGTGTAACAGCGGTGACAGGTAAGTGTCGAACACCTCCAAATAACCAGTATCTGTATGCTAAGGGAAGAAAAATTGGAACCCCAATAGAAAGAGAACTAGTCAGAAGACCAAGAGCCACCTGGCATAGATCTACTGAGCAAGAACTGAAGGCCACAGGAAAATCCTGGAGCAAACTTATAAAATTGGCAAGAAACAGAGGGTACATGATGGGTTGGGTGGGTGAGACTCCATGTAAAAAAATGTTAATACGATTTCAAAGCTGTAAAAGCTTTATAGAGCCAGCCACCATCCATTTGAAGTATCATGTTTCAAGTGCAACCTTTTTGCGACTTTAACATTGCTTACAGTACATGTAAGTTTATTTATACTAATAATTATTCTTGACTTAAAATAAGACTTGCTTTTTAAAGTTAAAACAGATAACTAACTGGTGTAACCGTAACTTCTACAGGCCACATGTTGATCACTGAACATGATTTTTTCAATAATTTAAAAATTTTGTCTATCAATTTTAAGATCATATGAAGCTGAAAGCATATCAAACAATGTGTACAATATTATTTAGTTCACACAAAGAACAGAAACTCAGAGTGCTTTTTGGCTCAACATTATTTTAAGCCACTGGATGAGAACTTCAATTAACAAAATTATTGCAACAATTTATAAAGCAAAAACTTAGTAAATAGAATATGGCTGCAAAACGCAAATAGGCTACATGTATATATATCTAGGGCGTTAACAGGAAAAGGGGTCCTTCAATCATTTGGCAAAATCTAGCCGATTGAGTGTTTTTGCGCGTGCAACATTTAAAATTCCCACAAGACTCAATGCTGGCATTTCGTCAATGCTGTTACATAGACTATAAGCACATATGGCAACTCAAATTTGCTCTTTTATTAGATTTAAGACTTTCAAGACTTGACTGGAACTTAATCAAAAAGCTGAATTGGGTTAAGTTTCGATCTAATTTCACGCTACATTTCTATGCTCATTTGAATTTTTGTTTTTTTTTTTGTTTCACTGACCACACACATTGTAGGATAGCACTTCAAACTAGGTTCAAATGATATAGACTAGAGAGATTGAATCAACCAAAAACATAGTGCTCACAGGAAGTGCCGTCAGCCGAACTATCTCAAATTTTTGGCTTTTGCGCAGACCCGTTTATCAGTGCTATATTGGTTTTTTTTCTTTATTTTTAAAGCTAGCTTCTTCCACAGTATTGCTTAATTCTAATTCAACCTTTAATTGATCTAATCCATTGACAGAAGCAAGCTCAAAGTAGTTGGATTCGCTCTTTGAATTATTCGATTCCTGTTTGTTCCACTAGACCCTTTTCCTGTTTATTGTCTTCATATATTACGTATATAAAGAACTAACACTTAAAAAATTTGATGCTAGAAAACTTCTGGAAACCGAGGTTTAACACTGGCTCATACAAGTACATATTATAATGCAGTATAAATAAAAGATAACTAATCTAACGTTTAACCGCCTTGACTTCTGGTTTATTTATTATATTGTAAATAGTATCTATGTACAGACAATCATGAAATAAAAACTAGGACTTAAAACACTATGATCAATAAAACTGAGTTTTATCTAACCTTTTTTTCATCCTCATTTCCAAAAATTCAAATTTTCTTAAAAATTAATTTGTATATTTGTATAAGCGTACAGACATAAAATTATCCAGTTTACATTATGAACAGTATTTATAAGCAGTACTGTACCATGAATGCAGCTCTTTGGTCCCATTATTTTCCTTTGTTCCCCTCTCCCACATGCTGTAATCTGGAGTTCGGTATGCTCTTTCAATGTAGTACACAAGGTTTTGTATGAAGTTCACTTCATCTGTGGTGTAAATGATCTGCAGAGGCATTATTCAACATTAAATTCTGTTTAGTTACAAATTACCGCTGCCTGGTTAGTCAAGTTGGTAAGGCACCAGTCTGTCGTGCGGGAGGCCCGGGTTCGATTCCCGGTGCCGGACCTTCA